>CAJUYH010009671.1:0-13390 GCA_910591685.1 Galerucella tenella
TTTATTATTTTTTTCGAAATTCGAATATTTCAATACGATCGCGTAAAAAATGGTATCAGCATTTCGAACGTTAAGGGTAATACCGGTATCCAGCAAAATTGGAGGCTTCGCTACGCTCAGCCTCCAAACATTGTTGTCGACCGGTAAACAGCCCTTACCGTTCTTGATACTTAATATACTATATGCTTCAAAATTTGTAAAATTTGACAAAACTTCATCACATTGATTTTCATACTAAATGTAGCATATTTCTATTTTCTATAGCTTGATGATGATAATATTTCACAAAAAAATAGTATCAGCAAGTTAATATTTATATTATATTGTGGTTTGACTTCAAATTTTTTTCAACCCTGTTTTGGATTCTTATTACATTTGAGATATGGATGAACTCTCCCCACAGGCTGCACACTATGCTTTTTCCACAACTGTACAAATTTAAAGAATACAAGTGAAGTAACTTAATACAATCAGACTTTGTTTAGTAACAACTAAGTACCTAGACATTTGAAGATGACAGTAGCCTAATGAGTTTTTGTCGATTTTATTCGATTCTCCATATAAATGTATAGGGCGTGGGCAAAATGTCGTGAGAAATAATATTTCTCAAAGTATGAGCAATATTTGATTTTAAAATTGAGTAATGTATGAGAAATATGTCACTATTTGAAGCAGTTGTAGAAAAATACCATTTTTTGTTCCTTTTCAATTTATTTCTTGTATGTATTTTTTGTATTCCAGTATATATTTTTGTTGAGAAACATCTAAAGACGATTTGCCTGTTTGTTTCTTAAAAAAATTATTATAAACTGTTTTTTTTTTATATTTCAAAAGAAGTTTCTGTTTATTTTCCCAACACTTACTATTTCAAATGCATCCCATCAACTTAGTTCGATCAAATAGGTATTCATGAATATAATTTAATGAGTTATAAACACTTATGGCCAATAAATGTGATTCTTTGGAAATGATACAATTCGATTTTATTTCTGGCTATAAACATTTCAATGGAATGTTTTTATTTGTATGATTTTTCGATGGAGATTTTAACTTCTCAAATCAATCGGAATTATTATTCTGATTGCAAAAATAGAATAACATAAGGAAACCGACAAAAATATGTAGATATAATTTGAAAAAATGAAAATGTTTTCCGAGCTTCATTCAACACAAGTATTTTGTTTTCTTTCCAAATATAGAACGTAAGGGGGTGGGAAGGCTTATTACAAATTAATGATACGTTTAGTTGGAATCAATAGCCGTGGGAAGCGTATTAAAATGATAGAGACATCGATTCAATATGGATCCAATTTACTGTGAATAATATTTGTAGATTTTTTCATCTTCAGATACTTTTCAATATAGATACTAAAAGCGGCACTGGTTGCGATTATAATAAGCAAAAATACAGTGAGTACATGTAATATATTGGAAAAATACATTCAAATGAAGAAGTTACAAATACCACAGTATAGGAACGAACCAGTATGTTATCTCGTGACGTTACACTGCCGAGCTCTCTGTGACCTACAACGTAGTTCGGATGAGTATCTCATCCGGCGGCCAGTGCTGTGATGTGATCCAACCAAAGTGCCAGTGGTGAATTTGCGAATAAAATTATTTATTACAGCTTATATTTTTACGGGGTTTTCGGTATTATTTTTATAGTTTGCAAACATTTTTTTGCAATGGATACCATTAAAAAGAAGAAAACGGGTATTGTGTGTGTAGTTCGTGGATGTAACAATAAATATTATAATTGTGATGAAAAATTATACCTTTTTCCAAAAGATTCAGAAAGATGAGAAACTGTTACTATAGTACTTTATTATTTGATCTTCATATTACATTTATGAGCCTTAGTTTCATGCATTGATTTAATTTGTTGTTTTTGTTTCAAATTTAAAGTTTGGCTCGAAGCATGCGATCGACCTGACTTAATGCCAAAACTATAAACTCTATACAATAGTAGTCATCGTTTATGTGTAGTGCTCATTTTTAACCAGACATGATTATGCAACCTCATAAAAGAAAACTTCTTTAAAAAAAAGGCTATTCCAACAATACTCCTTTCATCAAATACTGCAATGCCTGAAGACTCTCAGACAAATGATTTATTGGAAAAGAATTTTGTTCGCTACTTTTGTGGTAATTTAATTGAAACATTTTCGGAAATTCATACATGTAGCGTATGTGAGACGTATTCACAAGCGTATCAGAATTTAGACGATTCGTCTTTATACTGTTACCTTAGAGCTTATGAAAATACGAATAAGGATACTTTTGGAAACTTGAATATGCCGCATGAAAATTTTGTACAATACATCTCATTATTAGAAACATTATTCCAAATGAATTTTAAGAGAGTTGCTACGGAAGATAATATTGTTGAATCACTTATAAATATTAGTCAAACAACAGAGTTTGTACATCCTTGTGTTGATTTTCCAATAAAATATTTAATGAAACTTTTCTTCAGCGTACGACTATATTACACATCAAAATTTGTCAATAAAAATTTTAAAAATCAAAACAAAATGGAAATTGTAATATGGTAAAACCAATAAATATTTGGTATAAGACTTTTATTTTATTCACTCATCAGTGTACCGTTTTACAATATTTAAGAAAAAACATTTAACACGTTCAAGTCATTTTAAAACGCGTATGGTAAAATGAATCGTAAAGCGATCCGTTCAAGGTCATCAAAAGCTCTGGCAATTTATGAATGGAACTATGTATCTGAATAAACTATGCAGCAATGGTGGCGGTAATAGCATAACAATATCGGATTCGTTAACAGATGCTACATTTTATTTGTCTTCATAATCCCTGCTGTATTTTTTACTCGTGATATTTTCATCCGATAACTGACTATCATGGATTGTATGGAAGTATCATTTTTGAAAAAACTCGAATGCAAGAAGATATTTCCTATATATTGTTTACCTTAGCATATTCGTAGATTGATGTAGCGTCACTATTAGGCCCAGCAATAGTGCATGCCAGTATGGTAAGGTGTAGAAATTTTTTACAAAAACTTTGGCTGGTGTCATCAGATGAAGGATATTACCTAGTTCAATTTTGATATTTTTTGGATATGCAAATGTTTCCCAGTAATTTGTTATAAACGTTGAAAACCAAAAAAAAACTTTTTCAGCTTTCTTTATATAAGTTATGAAATCAAACAATTTTATTTTGTTAAATCTACATTGTATTTGAACATAAAGTGACGCGTTTCGCTAACACAGTAGCTTTTTCAAACGAATGAAGGTATAATGAGAAACTTTCTATTTATACAGTGCCAAATCCACAACACCCTGAACTCTATTCATTAATCAAACTTCATAAAGAAGGGTACCCAATTAGACCAGTTGTTTCTTTTTTCACAGCACAGTCATTCAAAATCTCAAAATTTCTGATAGATATAATTTCCAAATATTGTTCATTCAAACCTCAATTTTCAATTAAGAACTCAACAGAACGAATTAATAATATTCAAGATATAAAACTAACTCACTTGTCTAAATTCATATCTTTCGATGTAACAAATCTTTTCCCTAGTATACCTCCCGATGAAACTATCACTCTTGTTGATAACTTGCTCACTTACAATAATACCAATCCCATAATTCAGTCTGATATTATAAATTTATTAAGAGCTTGTTTAAATCAAAATTATTTTCATTTCAACGGAAAGGTATATAACAGTAAAGAGGGTTTGATTATGGGCAACCCTCTCAGTCCCCTATTATCAGAGATTTTCATGGATAATATGGAAAAGATAATTCATAAACACCCCCTTAGTAAAAAATTTGTTTACTGGCACCGATATGTAGATGACATTTTAGCTTGCTTCACTGGTACTACGAAACAATTCGATAACTTCATTACTCACATTAACTCAATACATAAAAATATCAAATTTACAGTAGAAATTGAACAAAATAAGTCCATAAACTTTCTAGATCTCACAATTTCAAATATAAACAATAGACATGACTTTTCTATATTTCACAAACCATCACATACAGACATTACAATTCATAATAGTTCAGTCCACCCAATCAGTCATAAATTAGCAGCTTTCAATAGTATGATACATAGACTTTTAACAGTTCCATTGAATATTGACAATTACAATAAAGAACTAAATATAATAAAGCAAATAGTGGTTGATAATAATTACGATCCAAATTTAATTGACAACATCATAAATAAAAAGATACGAAAACATACTCTAGAACAAGTATTTCCTTCTGATAAAAACAAAAATAACCAATTTAAAAGCTTAACTTACTTTGGAATACCATCCTTAAAAATAAAATCATTTTTAGAAACTTTAGACTTGAATATTTTCTTCAAAACTGACAACAATTTATCCAAATTCATTAAAAACAACAAATCCAAATCTTTATAGTTTATAAATTAAAATGTGGTGATGACGACTGTGATAAAATTTATATAGGTAGAACTCTTAGGAATTTTAAAACTAGAATTTCAGAACACAAACGTAGTTATGACAATCAAAAATTAGATTCCAACTATTCAAATCATTTATTAGCAAACCAACACTCTTTCAATTCAAATTTTGAAATTTTGCATGTAGAAACTAAATCCTTCAAATTAAATCTTTTAGAAGCCCTAGAGATAAATAAAAACAAATATTCAGATAATCTTCTTAACGACCAACTTGATATTAACAATTCTCCATTATTAAACCTTTTTACCTAGAAAGATTCCTGTAGGATGGTTGTGAATGAGTTTCCAGGTAAACTTGTTAAATACTTTAGTTAATCCCATATTTAGACAAATTCATTTCATTTCCTTGTAAATAGATTATAATTTTATTGTTAAATATCCGTATAATTTAGTATTAAGGCACTGTATAAATAGAAAGTTTCTCATTATACCTCCATTCGTTTGATAAAGCTACTGTGTTAGCGAAACGCGTCACTTTATGTTTAAATACAATGTAGATTTAACAAAATAAAATTGTTTGATTTCATAACTTACTATGGATCTACATCAAGTAAAAGCCTCATCTATTCAATTTCTTTATATAACTTGGAAAGTACTGAAACAATTTCAATTGTATGTGAAGATAAATGGTAGGTGATACGATTAAGGGCGGGTATTATAAACATGTCTTGAAGTTAACTTTGAATTTAACAGTCAAGTTAACTTTAGATTTTAAAATATCAGTTTTATGAGAGTTTCATTCTCAAAAAAAAGAAGAAAAATAAAAATAATAATAGCCTGGAGCATAGGAAAATATTCTCTATGGCCTAGAGTTTTGGCATTTCGACTTTAATTTTATGGTCTAGTTTTGATATGTCTGTTTGGTGTATTTGTTATTTCGTTCCCAGTGTCGAATTTTCATTTCATTTGTTCCTGTCTGAATGGATAGACGAGCCATAAACTTTCTCAATGTGGAAATTGAATCTCTTCTATCATTAGTGGAAGAATATAAGGACATGGTGGAGTGCAAAAGAAGTGACACTGTTTTGTGACCCAAAGCGTACGGACTCTATTTATAATCGAAATCGGTTTTAAAATTCTGTTTCGTTCCACAAAGTGAAATGGTCCGACCGATTCCTTGATATCCTATGTCGCCGAGGGCCTTCAACAATATTCATAGCATCTTCTTTATCGTCGGTTAAAAGTTCCCTGAAAATATCTTGGATATCATTTGTTAACATTGCAAAATTCAAAGAAAACAAAGTGAAAGTAATCAAAATATCCACAATATAATTGATTGAGGTTATAAATGCCAAATTGTTGACAGAACCGACAGAACAGAGCAACTATCAAATCACGAAAACTCGATTTTTCCATAAAGTTAAGTTTAATCGATACCTCTTTCTCCCGACAAAGTTAACTACGCCATTTTGAAGTTAACTATAACATGTGACGTCATTCTACAAGTTAACTTTCAATTATGTCAAAATAGTTTTATAATACCCACCCTAAATTGAGGGGTCGCGCGACTTAATCAGATGATTAGGAACCGAGTACATTTTGAGAGAGCGGGCATATGCAGAGTACCTTGTAGGAGCTCTCACTTCTTAGTGAATAGACATCTTCGCACGTATAATATTCCTTTGTACCAAGTTTCAGGTCTCTCAATTGACAAATAACGAGAATATTAGTCTCCAAAAAATGTCTTATTTTCTGGTTTTTCCAAATTCTCTCGGCTCTTAGTTATCCTATTAACTTGCTCGACCCCTGATTTGATACGTATTCTAATTACCTACGATTTATCATTGAGATTGAGATTTCTTCAGTACATTTCACCTAATATGAAAGAAAGGTTATTTTGCAGGAAAAATGAAAAAAAACATTTTTTTGGAAAATATATACTTCTACCTACAATATGCATTATTTTTACTTCAACTTCTTATAACTGTTTTCCTGTTCACTACCAAAACCAAAAATAAATTTAAGAAAACTTTGAAAAGGTTTGCTGGACAATTAATGAATTCGCATTTGTGTCAGTGTTTCTCCAAAGGCAATTTATACATTGTGGAAACCACTTATGGAATAAAATTCTTTATGTCAGTATTTTAGAAAATTATGAAAAATGCCAAGAAACGTCAACTTTTGAATTGAGTTGTGCGTTATGTAAACAGAAATGTAAATATACAGGGTGATTCACGCAAGTATGCCATAGTCGGTGTTGATTTTTTTTAATGAAACACCCTGTATATTTGCATATTTTTGAAATTCCTTTAATGAACCGATTCCAACAAACTAAATAATGTATGGTCAATTATGGATTATACAGGGTGACATTTTTATTTTTACAGTTATTAAACACATACATAAAATACCTGATGTATTTGATTTCAATACATTAAAATAAATGCTCAAAATGTTCTCCACCTAGTTGTTGGCCATAGCACAGTCTCCTATAGAACTCCTCCTTAACTTTGTTTGGGGTGAAATATTCCGTATTTCTGTAGTTATCCTGTCTTTGGAGTCTACAATGCTAGTTGGTTGTGTTGCATATACTTTGTTCTTGAGATAGCCCCACAGGAAAAAATCTAACGGCGTAAGGTCTGCCGATCTAGCTGGCCACTCAATAGTACCTCTTCGTCCAATCCATTTATTCGGGAAGATTTCATCTAAATAAGTTTTTACCATTAAAGCATAATGGGGTGTTGCCCCGTCTTGCTGGAACCAAATATTTTCATTCGGTAAGATAGGATCTATTGCGTTGGGATATAAGTTTGCCAACGCAGGAATAACTTCATTTCTAAGCATATTCAAATATTTTTCTTCAGCTGTCAAATTTCCATCTATGAATATAGGACCAATAATAAGGTCGCCTATGATACCGGCCCAAACGTTCACCTTTTGAGGGTACTGAGTATATGTCTCACGCATCCAATTAGGATTCTCTGCTGACCAATATCTACAGTTCTGTCGGTTTACCTCTCCATTCAATGTGAATGTTGATTCGTCAGAAAAAAGAATGGTACCAAGAGCTATCTTATTTCTGTATTATGTATTCTGTATTCTGTATTTATCAATCTTTCGCAGAAATCCATTCTACGATCTGGATCGTCTTCTGTTAACTCCTGTACAGAAGTTAATTTGTAGGGATGAAGTTTTTCTTTATGAAGACATCTTAGAACAGTTGTATGACTAACATTATTTTCACGGGCAATTTGACGTGTATTTGAAGTTGGATTCTTTTCTGTGAATTTGCATAAATTTGAGACACAGTACTTTGTGAAATATCAGGCAATTCGGGATACCTGTGATTAAATAAGTTTGCCACTTCAACTTGACTTCTACAGTAATCCCCGTACCCGAGCATCATTAAAATCTCAATTCGGTTAGTCTCAGTTAAATATTTAATAATAATAATAATAATATCTTTATTGCTTCAAATTGATACAAATCAATATAGCAAGAAATCCGGAACAGAGTCTATAAATAAATACACAGTTCATGCGGCAAAATCACAATGAAAATAAACAATAAAAGAGCGAAAACAATATTTGTGTAAAACCCAAGCTATTCGTTTATAATAAATGAACGAATTTTGAGTACGCCAATAAAATAATTCGAAATTTGCCTGAAATCCGCCAAGGAAGGAGTATTTAATAAGGCAATGAAATCATCAAAATTATGCAGATTTTTAATAATTTGCACTCTAATACAATCATACATCCTGCATTGAAGCACAATATGTTCAAGTGTTTCATTTTGACGCGAGTTGCACAGAGTACAAATTTCTTCTTGATTAATGGTATAAATACTTCCCTTATACGTTATTCTAACAAAAGTCTTCGAACATAAACGGATCTGACAAAATATTCGAACTAATTTAATCGGCAGTTTACTAGTTAGATAATCTGCAGGACCTGAAGTGACTGTTAAATGTTTATATATTACACAGTATTAGCAAGGCGTTGTAAGTCGGAGCTATACAATTTTTGTTTAAAATTCTCAAGAATTGCATCGTAATGGCTTTTTAGTGAACCAAAAGAGAGGTTATTCCACATGTCGTTCAACCCGAGATCTATAAAAATCTGTTTCATTTGTAGGGCCCAGTTATAGCAGGGGTTGTCAAAGTCCTCTAACTCTAAGAGCCTGAGAAAGACAATCTTTGGCAATCTAGTGTTTGCAAAAGAAAACATTTTTGATAACCAGTTGAGGCACAACTTAAATACCGTATAATCAAGCCTAACAACACCCACCTCAAGGCGTACTAAATAATCAGGAGTGTTTAGCGGTAATAGGAGCAATCTTTTGAAAAAACCAACTTGGGTTTTTTCAACAATGTTAAGATAACGCAGACCCCAGACAGGGACCGAGTTGGCAAGTGTATTAATTACTATGGAATGATACAGGGTTATGCGCGATTGCCAGGAAGTTGTTTTTGAACGTGAAAGCATATTCATGACAGCACCTATGGCTTGTTTGCATTTAGAAGAGGTATTCGTTGCGTGTTCGCGAAATAATGAAGAACAAGTGAGAGTAACCCCTAAGTATGTATAGTGGTTAGTCATCTCGATTTCTAATTTGTTGAACAGAAATTTGTAATTTCTTGTTATTTTGTGGCCGCCTCTCGAGAAACACATAATTTTAGATTTAGAATTATTAACAGTAAGTTTGTTAAGGCAAGTATATTGTTCAAGGGTGCGTAGCTTCCTAGCCAGATCTATTTCAGAGTCAGCAAGGATAACCAAATCGTCCGCATACAACAGAAGTAACAAATCATTCCTGTTATCAATATTAATTCCGACCATACCAGATTTTCTGAAAAAGTCGTCAATATCAGCAATGAATAGTGAGAAAAGCAAGGGACTCAATGGTTCTCCCTGCAGAACGCCCTCATTTATTTCAAAGAATTTAGAGTATTCATTGTTAACTTTTACACAAAAAGAGGATTTGTCATACAGAGCTCTGACTAGGCGAATAAATTTAGAACTGACACCCAGCTTAAATAATTTTTGCCATAAGAGGGGATGATTAATAGAGTCAAATGCGCGCTTCAAGTCAATAAAAGCGGCAAAGACTCTTCTGCCTTTGCGATGTAGGTGAGTTTGAATGGTGCTATTCAAGACAAAGATGTTGTCCATACAACTTCTGTTCTTCCTGAAACCCGCCTGAATTTCTGGAAGAATATTATTACTTTCAACCCAAGAGTTTAATCTGTTCAACATGATCATATTAAAAAGTTTAATAATAGTGTTAATGCAGGCGATGCCCCTATAATTACTGGGGTTATCGATGGGGCCCTTCTTGTGTACCATTGAGAGCGATACTGTAGACCATTCAGTAGGGAAAGCTTCGTTTTCGAAAACCTTGTTAAACAAACTACACAAAAAAAGACACCAGTTTTGAGGGAAATATTTGAAAAACTCGAAGGGAATTCCATCTAATCCCGGGGCTTTGTTCCTTTTGCAACTGTTAAGCACAGCAAAAACTTCGGATTGGGAGATTTCTGTGTCTAGAAACGGATGCCTAGCGTCCATCTGTAAATATTGAAAATCACATTTCATTGTTATGTCGACAAGGAAAGAGTGTTTGACAAAGATTTTACTTTTTCAGTATAAACTGTCAACACATCAACAACTGACAGAATAGAAAACAATCCACATTATTTACCGATTTTGTCTAATTATTGGCGTTTTCAGGCAATTTTTAGGAATTTATGATAAAATTAATGGGCGTAACAGGTTTTGTTTAATATACAAATACGTCTAATAATTAGTTAGTTCAGATTTTTGATAAATCCATATTTAGCTAATTTAAAAAAGTACCAATATTTCAAGTGTAATAAATTATTAATTTTAAAATTTCACCCTGTATAATTAATGATTGACCATACAATATTTAGTTTGTTGGAATCGGTTTATTAAGAGGATTTCAAAAATATGCAAATATACAGGGTGTTTCCTTAAAAAAAACAACACTGACTATGGCATACTTGCGTGAATCACCCTGTACATTTACAATTATGTTCACATAACGCACAACTCAATTCAAAAGTTGACGTGTCTCGGCATTTTCTATAATTTCCTAAAATAATGACATAAAGAATTTTTTTTTCTTATTCTTTTGGGAATCAAACCACAATAATGTTTTTTATTTCGACGTTTCGGTAGCGTTCCAGCTACTGTTAACTAGCTAGTTAATCTTGACAACGGTAGCTGGAACGCTACCGAAACGTCGAAATAAAAATAAAAAACATTAATGTGGTTTGATTCCCAAAAGAATAAGTAATGCCACAAGGAACTTACAGAAGATATAAAGAATTTTATTCCATAAGTGGTTTCCACACTGTATGAAAATAAGACATACAAATTTAAGTTGAGTTACTTTTATTTTTAGTCACCTTCTTCATCTGATACCTGCCAAGGGGCCCTTAGGCTAGCTCAACATACACACAGGTATTCAAAGCACACGATATGCTACTGAGAACGTAACATTTCATATATTTGAAAATAAGTTATATCTTATCGTTCTGGGATCTTGGACTATAATAACTCCTACATCTACTCCTCTATTTTCATTATATCATTAAAAACCGATGTTTGTCGTGTCGGTTAATCTAAGACCCGCGATAGTTCAAAATTATCAACAATATTATTAAAATTATAAACAATATTATTTTTTCCATATAGATAATTTTTGTTAAAAGCTTTCAAACGAATTAAGTTATCAACAGCTAGAAAAATTTTCAAATTCTTTCTGGAAAGTATTATCCGCTATTTCATGAGGTTTGTAAATTACTCCTTTGCCAAATACTTCTTCAATTATAGAACTTACTATTATTATTTTATGAATAATAAACAGTATCATTATTTTCAATAGCTTATTGACAACTATACAAATTTTTTACCTTAACCCCTACCTCTTGCATTTCGGTCTTCCCTCCCTGTATAACACGAATATAATTATTCATGTTCCATGAATAACGTAATCATAAAGCCAAGTTTCACACAACAAATTCATCTTTTTGTAGCAATTTTCTTACGTTTGGAAGCTTTTTTCAATGGGTTGGTGTAAGTGAGGTAACCATGTTACAAACACAAGAGTGTATTATGCCTTTGCTTGCAATTATTGCGCTAGCAATTTAATAAATTTTTTTTTTCCAAAATATTCGATTTTTTGGTTAATAAAAAGGTTTGAGAATTCAGGACTGAGTGAACTTATTAGACATCTTACAATTTTTAGATCTGCAATTTTTTTTAATCGAAGTTTAAATTACTTAACAAATTTTGCAAAACTATATTGTTTGAAATTCAGAGAATCTCGCTTCATAATTAGTTTTCCTGAACCTTCCGGATTCACTTTAATTTAAATTTTAATAACTTACAATAAATCGTGAAGCTTCGAAGTTTCAGTTGAACTTTTAAAAAAGCACAAGGAAAAGTCTTCACACTTTCGTGCTTGTAGATCTCAATCTTTAAAAATTGCGTAACTTTTAACGATACCTTAGGTAAAGTTTTCGATTTTCGATTAACAAAATAAAAGTATATTTCTATACTTTCGAATTGTTGATTTAACTCTCGATTTATAAACAAATCCCATTAGATCAATACATCCTTCGAATCTTGATAAATCTCTACGGTAAAAAATTCACTCTAAATCATGGAACAGACAAACGGGATAGGTAGATACCAACTTGCAATACAATTCTCCTGCTCAATATTGGGTAGTTAACGGTTGCACCAATGTTTCAGGATAGGATCGGTTAATTTATTAATTTCTGGAATTTCCTAGCTCGAAGGACGAAATGTTTGGGTTATAGTTTTCCGTCTTGGAATTAATACTCTCGAAATTGGGTTTTTTAGGGTTGTATTTAGCTTCTGTTGACCTAAATCAGAATTAACATCTCTTTAAAAAAATTGAATAATTTCCATGAAAATTTTTTGCTCTAGTATAAATCCAATGAAATCAGTTAATTTGAGGTCATTTGACTGGATACAACCAATCAGAAAAATAGCTATTTGTATTACTAGGGAGGACTCTTCCTCCCGCAGGGTGTAGTAAACATCCAAGGAAGGAAAAGGCACTTTACTCCCATGTGATACATATGATTTTTCCTCCTACCCACCTTTTTTTGAAAATTTATTTACGACACAAATAGGTAACGAATATAATTAAGAACACAAGAATTATTTATTAAGCAAACTTATCAATATATATTATACAATTAAGTACATAGTATTGTTTAACTATATTTCAGAATTATTTATGCTAATATTGAATGTGCAGTTTTGAGCAGCACTTATATGAACACCATTGGAAGAAGATAGGGTTTGAACAGGAGCTTCAGTATTTGAAATATTTTCGCTTAGCACATTGTAATGGTGGTAACTTCTATAAGTGCTTGGCTGATTTTGATCAGGTTCTACATTACTTTCCATAATTTGATCAGAAATTTTTCTTTTTTTTGTGTAAGATTGTTCTACATAACCTTCTGCGATATTGGTTGATTCCCAACCGCCATGCTGTTTTAGAGCTAAAATACCCCCACCAGCGTTTACTAACAGAGTTGCTGAAGTTCTTCTGAAACTGTGCCCTGTGTAATGTTTGGCATTTGGAAGATTGAGATATTCTGCAATTTTTTGTGGTATTTTGGATATACTATTTTTGCCAACCACTTGATTTATACATTTGCCCGCTTTAAAGCACACCAACAATCGTTTATGCTCAGTTTTAGGACGTGGACAGATATACTTTTTAACGATTTGAACAAAATTTGTGCCGTTACCTGTTGTAGTATTGATAACGAAAGTTCGTTGTTTATACGGATTTGAAGTGTGGATATTTATAACTAAGAGATTGTCTTTCTCTTCAATATCATCCATAGTCATTTTAATAAGCTCATCACATCGACATGCTCCAGAAATTCCAATAACAA
>CAJUYH010009672.1:0-13390 GCA_910591685.1 Galerucella tenella
CATTTTTTCGAAAAATTGGATAGTTTTCGAGATAAATGTCACGAACGCCGACCCAAAATTAAGCTCCAGGCCGGCATATAGAGAGCACGCTCTGAGGGCATGACGTCCCCAAGTAAATTACTAATTTTTCAATAACTTGCGTGAAAATCAATGAATCAAAGTGCGGGTGAAAGAAGGGATCTGTGGCTACTAAGGCGTGTTTTTATCCACTCAATTCGTGCTCCTGGGTCATTGGAAAACCAGGCGGAAATTCGTCTTTGCTAGATTTCCCAATGCTTCCATGGATTTATTCATATTATTTTTATTAAGAGTTATTTCAGCCAATCCTATTGGATAATGATTCTTTGGGGGGTACTTTATTCATTCCAAAGCAATGCTACCAATAATTCGCCCGTATTTTTTTGAATAATGTGTTTTCAAAGAGGCAATTTTTGTGTATTTCTGTAGTTTTCCCGAGCGCTCTGGTTTATCGGGAATTTCTCGATGATTAACTGTCAAATCCGCTTATAATTGATATTGGGAAAAAGGTTAGAATATCCTCTTGACGATGGTATATTTTTTTTGGCCCAGACATCAGGGTTTTCAGGAAAATCGGGTAAATTTCCAGTTTTCTGAGGGAAGACAGCTATTCTTTCGAGCAGTTTTTTCTCTTTACAGTAAAATTCTTCCCGGTCAAGCATCATACTCGATGAAAAGGTCACATTCTGAACTTTCCTTTGATATGTGTATCAAGTATTTTATATGATGCAAAAGAAATTTGTCTCTAAATTTGTTGTAATGGATGCCTCATTTTATCGTACGTCGCCACGCCACCCATCTATAGTGTTGATCTATAGTGTTGGGGTTCTCGGAAAGTTATTTTCGCAATTTTAGCGTCTACTTTCAATCCCTCTCGCACACAATCATTCATAGAATTGGTCTTTCCAATAAAAGCAGGCCAGGGTCTCAATTTTAAAGAAAGCGACAACTTTTTTGACCCCGAGAGTGGGTAAGAGATCGATCATTTTATGTTTCTTTTCATGGCCTTAATTATTTCGCGGTTGCGAAAATGCAAGGTGGCGCCATCTACCATAGATGCCTGGAGGCCTAAACATAGAAATTGGTGTATTTTCAGGGTCCCTCATCCCAGATTTTGGGCTAGAAGCGTCAGTTTTTAAGTTTCAGAAAACTGCGAACTTTTCAACCACCATTTGTAGGTAATGTTCATTTTTTGTCTGAAAAAATTCTCTAGGGATAGTAGTTCGGAAGATATCGGCGGAAAACGGATTTTCGGGATCTCTAGAGCCATTTTCCGACCCTCCCACAAATTTTAGGCACCTGACATTTTGGGGGTTCAATGTACCTACTATTACCTGCAAATTAAAAAAAAAAATTTGCTGGACCAAATGCCCATGTGGTATTTTTCGCCTTCATTTACTGGACTATCTTTGAGCTGTTCGGTTGTTTCAAATTGTTGTCCCTCATAAAAATTTTGTTCGAAAATTCCCCAAATTGAATGATCAACCGGATTTAATTCTGGGCTGTTAGTTGGCCACATTCATACTGTTTTTCTCTAAGTTTTAAAGTTACTAAACTGTTTTCATAAATGTGTTATTTGTTAAAATGTTATTTAATAGAAAAAATGGTATTTCGCGAATTCGGTAATTTCGGAAAATTTCCTTTTTAGTAAAGTGTTCTGGATAGTTTATTTACCGAAAAAGCATATTAGTATAATTTTAGCTAAGACAGTTTTCATTTGCAACGAGCTCAAATGCACTGTTATATAATTTATTCTAAAAGTCCGACCCTGCTCATTATTTTTGCTTCCAAATTTACAGTCATGTTGAGGACATGTTAGGTTATTAGCCCTGCAAAAAGAAAATAAATCGCCCAAAAAACAAAAATAATATTTTTAATTAAAAAATTTACTCCTTTTTTTCGGCCCATAGTGTAGTCTTATTTTCACGAGTAAAAGTAAAATGGTAAAATAAGATTCACGGAGGCAGAGCTCCAGAAGGTCCACAAGGTCGATCGCCCGACTTCAACCCCTGCTTGGTACCAGATAAAAGAGTCTAGAATTACCATGAACTACTTCCAAAGACCCTCCAAGAAATTAGACAGCCTTTACCTCAACTTTGGAGACAAAAAAAGAATAATGATTCTATTAATTATTAGAATATTTTTGAAAATACCTTATATCTGTATATTATTTTTATTTATGGTGTCAGAAAATATCCATATCCACTTGTTTCTTTAACAGGGCCGGATTTAGGAGAGAGCAACCGGGGCGAAAGCCCCGGGGCCTCCACAAACGTGGGGCCCCCACAATAGAGACTTTCAAATTCCAACTAGTAAACACTAGTGAACATCTTTTTCTTTGATATTTTTTTTGCTCTTTTATCTTTACCTACAGCCTACAGTACTTTGTACATACATGATTATTTGATTATATTAATCTTAAATAACAGAAATCATTGTTCTATATTTGTTCACTCCAATCAGGCAATCAGGTTTCACAATAAATCATTTATAAAAAAACGCGACTGAAAAAAATTGTTTACTTTATTTGGAAAATAATTTGGAGCGAGGGGGCCTCCGCTCCTTTGTTGCCCCGAGGCCTCTGGAACTCGAAATCCGGCCCTATTCTTTAAAGTTAAAATAAAAATCATCAAAATGAATCCCTAATAATGTTATACACAAGATTATGATTAGTTAGTGAAATAAAAACGATCAAAACTAAACAAGCACAAAAAATTCAAGGCGAGCCAAAAAAAAGGTGAAACAAAGATTATTCCGCTTCAAAATATATATTATGTTTCATTTATTATGACATTATAACTGTGCTTACATTTATACCAAGATTTATTGACTTTCAGTTATCTTCCCAGAGTCTTAAAAGAACATTTTGAATGATGTTGTTTGTTCTGTGAAAAATATTGATATAAACAAAGAAGATTGATTGGGTTTTTCAGCCTACAAGTTAAAGATTATGCAGCTGTTGATGCGGAGAAAGAAAACTGTTAAAATCGATAAGCAATGTTACATTTTCTGATAACAGATGGCACAAGGGTTATATAATGAAACGGACAATTTGAATAGAGTCAAAAGAAAATAGTCAATGATTGGATGTACAATTTTTTTGATTTCTATTGAATTTACCCTCAATTTGTTTTTTACGACAATTTTTGTGGTATCTGTTTACTGTGTTTGAAGTAATTTCTTGTTTCCTTTCTATTTTCACTAAGTTTGACGTTAAAACGTCCCCTGTGAACATGGGTAAAGCTGTTGCTATTACACGTGAGGTTATAAGTTTCATGATAATAGAAAAACTATGTAAAATTTGTTGTTATCTACAGATTAATTAAAAAATGTAATTATTATGAAAAAAAAAATGAAATGTAGCATTACGTAGTTTAATTTCAAGTCCACACACAATACCAATAATATTAGTTACATACAAATAAACAAAAAGCTTATATAGAGTGTTCCATTGGGAGAGGGAAAATTCTTGAAAGGCGAATAGAGGTCACTGAAGATTCTAAAAATGCCGCGTTTATTGAATCTCACGATGTTTGTTTCTGCTCATTTTCTCGTAAGATCACAAACGAATCATCCTTTATATCTTTCTGAGCTTTAGTAGACACGTTCCTCAATCACTGCTCAACTGGAGCACTAGCTATGTAAATTCAGGTCCGGGCTGGGAAAATATTGTAAAACCATTGTGTCTTTGAAGCACCACCCTGTATATTAGAGTTTTAAATAGGTTTCGAATCAATATATCATAAATATTTGCCTTTTCCACTTTGTGAATGGACCTCGAGAAAGTTTAACAACGATTTTTTGCAGTCTAAAACTTCAAAATCCAAAATATTCACGAGGTGATTCGTCCCTTATGACCCCACAAAGAGATATACAACGTTGGTTAGAAACATCGTGAGACCCAACGAATTAACTATTTTTAAAACCACCTCGGAAGCACTCTGTATAAAAAAATCCAAGAATTACAAAATCAAACTCAAATTATACCATAAATATAACAAACAATATAATAAAAATTACTTTTGTTTAAAAAAGAACAAGCAGCAGCCATTTAAATGATGGAACTGTCTAGCTACCGCCGCGGCGTTGTTGTCTAAAATGAAAATTATTGATGCAAACAAGGTCCTTGATTGTGCAATACTTAAGTGGTTTTTGATAAGTCACTGTGAATAATACCATATTCATAGTACTAGTAAATTTCTTGCATTAAGCCATATGAAAATTGGTTATCAGCCCACTCATTTCCATTGGGCACTCTTTGGGCAAGTGCTTAGGATCCCTTAGTTTCTGCCAGGACCACAACCCTTAGCAAAAAAATCGATAATAAACGACTGTGCTGTAAGCTTGCCTAATAGGCGAGCGGGACACCCCCAAAAAGTCGTTTAGAAAATGAAAAAGTGACCAGATCACTTCTAATCGCTAAAAACCATGTTACTTTATGTTTTCGAGGGTGCTGAAGACGAATATGACGTTTGTTTTTTTCTAAAATTGGGGAACATTGTTAAAATCTACAATTTGGTGAAAAATTAGAAAAAAAATTTTTCGCGTGTATCGAACTTCAACTCGCTGTCATTCACGGAATAATCAATATCTTTTCATAAAAATTTAATCACACATTTTTGAACTTATTTGCAAGGCAGTAAAATATACCCGAAATTTCCAAAGCAATTTCCCACCGATCGGGAAATTTCGGAAAAATTTTTACTACTCTTTCGTAGGTACTTGTTGGATAATGAATATATTGAGCACTTATTGAAATAAAAAGCTCTAATAAACTGTGAATATTATTATAAGACAAACTACATAAAAATTATGTGACATTAATCAAAAAAGTATCTGATCTCTCTTCTTATTAAAAAAAACTCCGTTGCTAATCAAATCGGTTTGATGTCACTGTTGCCGGTTTGTTTAAAAGTCTATAAAATCAAAAAAACCTTAACAGTACTCCAAGAGCTCATCCATTTCTCAAATGTGGTTGTTTGGTATCCATTTTAATTTTATATATCCGTTTCCATTCAACATAGTACATGTGCTTTAGAGACATTGAGTTTTAACTAACTTTTTAAAAATTTTCTAATTTTCCATAAATGGATATTTTACCAGTTAAAATCCATTATGATCTATCTCATTTTCATTTTGATAATGAGTTCAATAATTTCAGTGGCTAATAGAGGTCTGTTAGTCCCTTTCAAGATTTTAGTACCCCAATTTCATACTTCGGTACTAATTCTCTTCAATAACTATCCATTTGGATATTTCATATGTAAATTTAAATTAATATTCTTCAATGCCTCTAATTTTGCATTTTTACAATTTTCACAATAACCCTTCATGTTTTCCAAATAATTTTACTTTTCTCTCTGAACCACTTTTACTTGTCTAAACAATAATATGGATTGACGGAAGTAGTATATTGAAGTATAAGTGGATATTAAGGTCTTTAAAAGTGACTCCGTCGTGCACAATAAATTATTGTCTCTGAAATACTGAGTGTTCGACGTACAATCTTATTATCGACTGCTAACTGACCTTTGAAAAATGAATTATTATCAATTGTCCAACAGACTAATTTTTGTAATATTTGTGGAACAAATGTCTTTGAAAACTCCATTGTTACTTCACTTGGGAGGAAATATTCTGTAGATCTAGGTATCTTATCAATTTCACTTCGAATTAATCCAGCTACTTTATGAACTATCGAGTTTTCGTCTTTTTTATCATCAATATCTTCGTGAGTTACGCTGTTCTTCTTATTTACAACATCAAGTAAATCATGAACACTTAAAACAAGAGGAACTTGAGATGAAGCAACAATATCAGCTTTGCCTGGATGTGAGTAAAATCTTAATTGTTCATCGGCTACTTTCATAAATTTCGATTTAATAAAACTCGATTTGATATGCATAGCATCATCATAACTTTTGATACCTTCGTCAACAAAAGCTTGAATGAAGGTTTCGCAAAGTTTCGGTAACAGTACTATCTCGCCAGACTCGAATTGATCTTTATAAGCAAGGAACACATTTTTTGCAATGCTATCGTAAGCTTCTGTCCTTGTTGGCTCTGTGTTTGTTATGTATTTAAGAGCAGTTTCACTAACATAATTTTGGTAACATTTTGAATGATATCAAGCTTTCTTTTCATACAAATTTACTTCTTCATTACTCAATAAATTTTTGACAACGGAACCATTTCGAACATTAGCTGTGCTGAGAATTTTTAATTTAATATCTACACTTTTACCTTGAGATACGTCTGTCAACTTGATATTATTCTTCGGGTTGTCTGCTTCGCCACACATAAAACACAAGCTTGACCAATCGAATGACGGTGATTGCAAAATACGTACCCTTTTATTATCTGCATCGTTCACAAAGTCATTAGATTGCCATTTCGCCATTTCGAGATACTGTTTGCGCATTGCATTATAAACAATTAATGAATTATGTGTGAAATTATCGCACAAAAATCGTTGATTAATCGATACTCACATCCTTTTCACATTTTTCCAATTAATTACAGACTTGAAATGTATTTTATTCTACGGCTAAACAAATCTGCAAGTCTGACCGATTAAGCTGCGAGCAATACCTGTTCAGGCTTGCACAGAGCTAGACAATACGTAAACCGCGCGGATTTTCGAATGACCGTAAAATTTTTTCTTTTTCAAATAAACATTTGAAATTTTCTGAAAAACTTCCTTATATAATACACTTTGAGACTACATATGCAGAAATTTAAAATTAAAAACTTTGTCACTCAACTTTTGCAAAAGTATGCACAAAGTCAGGAAGAGTAGTAAAAAATTTTCCGAAAATTCCCGATCTGTTGGAAATTGCTTTGGAAATTTCGGGTATGTTTTACTGCCTTGCAAATGAATTCAAGAATGTGTGATTAAATTTTTATGAAAAAATATTGATTATTCCGTGAAAGGCAGCGAATTGAAGTTCGAAATTCGCAAAAATTTTTTTTCTATTTTTCGACGTAATTGTAGATTTTAACAATGTTCCCCCAACTTTAGAGGAAAACAAACGTCATATTTGTATTCAGCACCCTCGAAAACATGAAGTAACATGATTTTTAGCGATTAGAAGTGATCTGGTCACTACCATGTCATTTTAGGGTTGGTTGCTGCTCGCCTGCTTGATTGCAAAAAAGTCTTATAAATTTAGAGTTTTGCTTATTTTCTCTTCTTGTCTTCTTTAACAATATCAATCCTTTGTCAAAACCTTAGCCTTATCACTATGTTCATGGCCCTTCCAAAGGTTGAAGAAGGCACTTGCGGTAATGAAAGGAGTAATAGCTTAGGTGAACCAGATTTATTATATATTTAAAATGTTTTTGCACATTTTCTTGAGCAGAAAAATGGAAAGTAACGTGTTATAGTTATTAAAGTAAGTAAACTATATATAATTTGAAATATCAAGTACCTAATAATAAACATATGATAATAAATAAATGGCGAAACGTTTTAATTAGACGGTGATAGATGAACATAATATTTGGTAAAGTACTATAGAAATTTGTTAAAAATTGAACGTACTTGCGGACAAACCTTTTGCTTCATAGATTCTGTGGGATTTGATAGACTTGGACTTTTTCTATCTCCACCGTGCGCTCTGTATCTTTGTAGATCACTTTCTGATGAAACGTTTGGAAAGTGCTTGCTTAATTGAGGTTTATTTGCTGGAAAAATTAATTACCATATAATGAATATTTTGTATATTTTATTTATTATAAACCTAGTTGTATTTAAATGTAAATTTTGTCTTCCCTCACTCTGTTTTGTCAAATTACTTGCAATTATGTTCACACAATGGGCTTGTCTCTTTTGAAACCATTGTATTGGGAATTAGGCAGATTCAAACACTTTTTGAGCTGCTGTCCGCATGACTTTGCAATCACCATAACCTTCAGTCCACGATATTGCTGCTTGTTGCCTCAACCATAGCATGATGACATTCCAATACTGACCCTGATATGATACGTGGTCTCTTCCAGTTTAAAAATAATTGTCTGTACACATTTTTTCTCGAAATATTTGAACTACGTTGACATATTTGTCCATAACACATCCCTATCCTTTGATAGGCTCCTACATCTATACTTTGGCAAGTTTATCTGAAGCCGTGAAAGGAATACAGTCGAAAACATTCGATATTGCCACGTTTAACTATGAAAAAGCTAAAGTGCTTGTATGTAGTGATAATAATTGGAAAAGGGACTTTTTATTATTAACAGTATTAACAATATGATCAAACGTTAATTCTTTAATGTGCTTGTTTCCTTGGATTTCTTCTATTAACAATTATTATTATTGGCAAGCGCGTGCGTGTGTTCTTGCCTCTCACTTCGTCAAATGACTGATATTGATTTATCCAGTGACGTTGGTATTGTCAGTGACCTTTGTATTTTCAGTTTTACTTGGTGAAATAGGTACCGTACGCCATTTGTACGTTTATGACAGATATACGCCATGTTTCCTCGCCTCTTACCGATGCCCTGTAGCTTCAGATAAAGTTGCCAAACTATATCTATGACTTGGAGTTGTTTGTACTCTAAGTTGCCTCAGCCATATTTGGAACTTATTATTAAAGCTACATCCTGTGAACGTTACGTGGATTGCCGCATTGAGTCATCAGCTTTTAGCTCTTCAATAAGCATTAGATAATCAGCAATGTGTATTGGAAAAGAAGCACTACACAATGAGTAGCAAAATAAGAATATTGAATGGCTGTCAGATTTTTTATCTTCAATGAAGTTACGAACTATATTTCTTTGTGGCACAAGTGTTCAGTCTAGAGCCGATCTTGTCGAATAAATTACTCTAATTTATTCCAGCAGTTATTCAAACCCAGTATATTCTCTCCGTTTCATGGTTTACGATCAGACATACTTGAATCGTCCCAAGAAACCCCACAAGTCTTAACGTTATATGTTGGTTACATAACCTAACTATTGCATTCCAATGCTTTTTGAGGGTAAGTTCTAGCATGTTTTAAATTGGCTAGTTATACAGGGTGTACCAATCTTACGACAAACTTCGGTATAAGGGTTATTTTAAGAGATATCAAAAAATATTCACAACAAAAATAGTGGATGTGTTGAAGGTCCAAATTTTGAAATTATATCGAACTATACAGAGTACTGCATAACTCCGTTACAAACTAAACATATGATTTTTCAAATGGGAACCCCTGTATATTATACCGAATTCGGATTGGTTACATTTTTTTGAAGCTTTTGATATCAGGTTTTGCCACGTTATACAGAGTCCTTCAAAAGATATGGACACGTTTATGTGAAAATCGTAGGTAAATCAACGCTCTGTAGCTTGTACGTTGAAGAAAAAAAATGCATTTTGCCAAACAGAGTTTCATAACATGATGCTTTATCTTCGTATCCTATTAAATTTCAATTATATTCTTTCTTATATACAGGGTGAACGGAAACTCGAACCTGTCATTTTCTTTCTTCTTTCAAATGGAACACGCTGAATTATATACCAAAAATAGAGTCTTCGATTATGTCACATTAATTTTTGTCAAGCATTCCGTATACCCAAAGTTTATAAAAACAGAGTTATTTTGTAATATTTATTGTAAACTATTATTATTGACCTATTATGTGAAAGCAATAAACGTTGTAAGTAACAAAAAATCCTGATTAATGATAAATTTTGATGAATAATAGCTACCAAAAGTATAATCCTGACCGTAATATTGAACTGAAAGTTCAAAGTGTTCACCGTTAACATCAATGCAATGGTGTAAGAGGGGGGCCAACTGATTGGCCAGCTCGGTCACCCGATTCAACAAAAGTATATTTATTTTTTTCGGGTCTTGTAAGGAATAAGTTTATAAAATCCCCCGGCTATTAGAGATGACATGAAAGAGATAATTAGTGCGGCATTACGATCTGCTAACGTTGATATGCCGAGAAACGTTAGTCAACCATTTGAACTATTCTGCAGCATTGCATTGATGTTAACGGTGAACATTTTGAACCTTTAGTTTAATATTACGGTTGGGATTATACTTTTGGTGGCTAGTTTTGCTTAGAATAAATTGTTCATTAAAATTTATTATTAATTAGGATTTTTTTGTTACATACAACGTTTAATGCTTTCACATAATAGGTCAGTAATTATATTTTACAGTAAATATTACAAAATAACTGTGTTTTTATAAACTTTGGGTATAGGGAATGCTTGACAAAAATTAAAGCTACATAATCGAAGAGTCTATTTTTGCTATAAAATACAGGGTGTTCCATTTGAAACAAGAAAGAAAATGACAGTTTCGAGTTTCCGTTCACCGTGTATACAAGAAAGAATATAATTGAAATTCAATAGGATACGGAGATATTGCAACATATTACAAAACTCTGTTTGGCAAAATACATTTTTTTTCTTCAACGTACAACAAGCTACAGAGCGTTGATTTACCAACGATTTTCACATAAACGTGTCCATATCTTTTGAAGGACTCTGTATAACGTGGCAAAACCTGATATCAAAAGCTTCAAAAAAATGTAACCAATCCGAATTCGGTATAATATACAGGGGTTCCCATTTGAAAAATCATATGTTTGGTTTGTAACGGAGTTATGCAGCACTCTGTATGGTTCGGTATAATTTCAAAATATGGACCTTCTCTTTTTGTTAATAACATTTTTTGATATCTATTAAAATAATTCCATATACCGAAGTTTGTCGTAAGGTTGGTACACCCTATATGTAAGTATACTTACTAAAATAATATACTAGGAAAACTATAACTAATAAAGGATAAAAATATGGGAATTTTCTGGAACTTACAAAGGCTAATGGTAGGGTATCCAGTTTTAAAGCACTGTCTTCTAGCTATGGCATCTAAACTGGTAGCATGCGATACTCTGTTCTGTATGATGTGATGTTGCCTAAAAAAACAAAATTAATAAAACATAAGATTACACATCCGAACTACTTTTTGGAAGACAACTTTGTTGTTTATCCTCCAAAAGAATTTTGGAAAAAAGTACCAGTATCAACTACAAGTTTCATTTGAACAAACGGTTTTCAGGACACTGTACTTTTAGCAGCTCTACTCTATTCTGTAGGATAACAATGCTAAAAGTTTCCATACCAACGTCTCGACTGCAATGCAACTAACCAATCACAATGACGACTCTAATTTCGGCGAAATTAGAAGACATATGAGAGAAAATTAAAGAAACTGAGGAGAGAGCATATCAGAGAATGTAATATATCAGAAACTCATGGACAGAGCTGCTCTAGTCGTTGTAACGTTGTGACGTGTAATGTTGCTCGGAGGCTTAGCGTGCAGAGCTATCGAGTGAGATTGAGCCCTGGCTGGAGGAAATCCCACACTCCCGGGAAAAAGAGAAAGAAGTACCTGGGTAGTAGGTTTCCACCCACCAAAAAAAAAGATAGCTTTAAGAAGATGAAACTTATTAATATGCATTTTTAATGGAAGCAGCTCCACCCATGTCAGCATGCTTACCGGGCAGGCAGATCTACGGAGAATGCACTAGTAGAACTGACGGAGGATATCCGAGGTGCTCTAGACAACCAAGAAACTGTAGTATGTGCATTTTTGGACATAGAAGGAGCTTTTGATAATACTCCACATGAGGCAGTCAGAAGAGCATTGAACAGAAGAGGTGTAGACAGCACAACATCCAAATGGATGTCGGAACTGCTCACCACAAGAATAGCAGAGACGAGGACGAGCAAAGACATTGTCTCCATCTGCACTACCAGAGGATGTCCACAGGGAGGAGTAGCATCCCCATTAATGTGGAGTCTGACGGTTGACGAACTCCTGTGTGGTTTGACGGATATCGGATATCCTGCCAAGGATATGCAGACGATATTGTCATAACAGCCAGGGGGAAATTCGGAAACACCCTTTGCGATATTGTACAAAAGGGTCTGAACTATACAAATAGCTGGTGTAGGCAAGTGGGCCTTAGCATCAACCCCACTAAAACCATCCTGATAGCCTTCACTAAGAAAAGAAAACTCAACCTCAAAACCATAAAACTTGATGGGAACGAGATTGAATGGAGACAAGAAGTCAAGTATCTAGGTTTAACTTTAGACAGTAAACTCCTGTGGAACAAACACGAAAAGGAGATTACATACAAGGCAAAAATGGCTATAATGGTGTGCAGAAATCTGGCAGGAGCAAACTGGGGCTGTAACCCAAAAATCCTAAGCTGGATGTACACTGCCATAGTGAGACCAATCATCACTTATGGAGCCATTGCCTGGTGTAGTAGAACTAGCCTATTGACGACGAGAGAAAACCTCTCCAAAATTCAAAGACTAGCCTGTATATGCATTACAGGAGCAATGAGAACATGCCCAACGGCAGCCATGGAAGTGATTCTCAACCTCACCCCTTTACATATGGTCGTGGAAAGTGTTGCAGAAAGAACAAGATACAGACTAAGTAGAGAGGGAATCATTGAAAAAAAAAACACCTCCTCACTTCTTAGAAATCAGACAACCTGGGACATGCCACAAGACGGTATGATGAAAAAATATAACTTTTCAAAGAAATTCGTTACAGAAATGAGCAACAAGACGGAATGGGATCCAAATACCATTACCAGACTTGGAAAGAATGCCATTCAATGGTACACAGACGGCTCAAAAGCAATAGAAGGAACTGGGATAGGAGTGTTCGGGCCAGGAACCAAACACTCTGAAAGCTTGGGAAAAACCCCAAGTATCTTTCAAGCGGAAATCCACGCCACAAGAAAGTGCGCCCAGTTCAATATTGATAAAGGATACAGAAGACAAAGGATTATCATAATGTCGGATAGCCAAGCAGCCATTAAGGCACTGAGCTCTTGTGTAATCAGTTCCAAAATGGTGTGGGAATGCCTAGACAAACTCAATGAACTAGGCGAGAACAACATAGTCACCTTACTATGGATTCCAGGACACACTGGAATAGAAGGAAATGAAATAGCAGATGAACTAGCAAAGAGGGGGACTAAAATACCTTTCTGGGGGCCCGAACCCTTTTGCGGAATCAGCCCCAATGTAATATTGGAGGAAATAAGTAAAGCCGAGAAAAAGAGAAGATCTGACCATTGGAAAGATCTAGTGTAGGGCTTATACAATCAAAGACTCTTCTGGGTGACTACAACCTGCTGAGATCAAAAGAATGCATAAGTCAAAGTAAAACTGCGCTAAGAGTTTTAACAGGGATCCTAACGGGACATTGTCGCCTGAATGGGCACCTGAAAAAGCTCAAAATAGTGGAGGAAGAAGAATGCAGATTTTGTGGAATGGAAGAAGAAACCTCCATCCACATACTTTCCAACTGCACAGCACTCCAGAATCCTAGAGCACAGC
>CAJUYH010009673.1:0-13388 GCA_910591685.1 Galerucella tenella
TCATGAGTCTGTTCTATCTCCTCACAGTGCCTCCTCCAGGAGTCTCTCTTGACTTTCCTTACCAGTTTGTTGTATTCAGTTAGGGCCCTCTTATAATCCGTCCATTCTTCTGAATTTTCTTTAGATCTATTAAATTTCCTCCTTAACTGTCTCCGTTTTTCGGCAAGTTCATTTGTCCACCAGGGCACATTCCTGTTGGATTTCTTCCTTACCGTTGGGCAGTTGTTTTCAAACGCTGAGATAATTGCTTCCTGTGTTAGGTCTGCTGCTATCTCTAGGTCTGTTGTGTTCTTAATTTTTACCATCGTTCGGTCTAAACTGTTAACTAGTTCTGCATTATATGCTTCCCAGTTCGTTTTTCGCGGGTTACGATAGTATTTTATTTTCGGTTCGGTTCCCGAAATTTGAAAGTATATGTGTCTGTGGTCAGAAAAGCTTTCTTCCTCGGACACATGCCAATTACTCACGAAGTTACTTATGTAATGAGTGCCAATCGTGATATCGATAACCTCCTTTCTGTTTGAGTTAGCGAAAGTTGGTTTATTTCCTTCATTTAATACGTTCAAATTGTTGAACTCTGTGTTACTAAGATGTCCAGGAATTTTAGGCTCTTCCTACTCAGTAAACAATCTACTATTGTGATTTTAATTGTCACAATTATTTTGAATGCACATAGTCGAGATATAAAAATATATATATATTAAGCCTTTAATCCTGCCTAGGCTAATGAAACAATCAAATTTTAATGATGTAAGCAAATAACCGTGAAATAATTAATTTATCACCAGCAGTTTATTGTTCCATGTATCATTTTGCATGAGTTGCTTGAAGATTTAAACAAATAATAAAATTATTTAACGTTTAGTTTATAATAATTCCAATTTTTGTATGTCATGATACCTGAAAAAATGACAATGAAACAATGACAGATAGGTCTACATATTTGCAAGTTATCCAGAGATTGGGAAAAATTATGTTTCAAGTGGAAATTAACGTAGGAAAGTTCGATACAGTTCATTTTGTCGAAAAACCAATCTAAGTTCACCTAATTAACAACCAAACAACCTTTAAAGTGGTGAGTTCTTGTGTCATCATTTCTAAAATGGAAATGGAAATGCCTAGAAAAACTTGACTAGCAAAAATTGCATTTCTAGGCCATCAGCACCGGCCTTTTTTTTGGAAAGATTTAAAATCGATCCGCTATGGGCAGCACCAGTGGGGGTACATACAGGGCTGTCCTTAAGTAATTGTACATAGTACAATCTTCACTTTTTGATATCAAGATATTGTTGAACATGGAATTTTAATGTTCGTTTTCAACAATAACTTCAACGCTTTTTGACGTATAAGCACAAAAATTTGAAGTCGGGGTTTTTTGTTATGAGAAATCATAATTTTGTACGTATTTTGTAGAGGGCGCCACATCCCAACTAGCAAAATGGAATTCTAAGAGGACTGAATTGTTGTATAATAGTCGAATAGCGTTGTTTTAAGGACTTTTTATTTCTATTAAGCCTTTTGTTGCGATAATTTTGTTTTTAAAGAAAATTGTTGTATTAAAAGATTCCATAGTGACTTTTACAATATATGCTATAACGCATTATACGATCATTTCTTTTAAAATGATATTATACCTTATAAGCCAGTTTATACAATATCAAAAATATCATTTTATAAAACTTTTATACCTATTGTATAAGAGTGCTATAATATACTATATAACTAATAGCTACAACATTATAAAATAGTTACTTAAGCTTGTCTTATTGAAGCTGTATAATGTTGTATAATAAATATTGTATAGCATTCAATTGCGTTGCATTATAAAACACTCTTTTGTTGTATAGTGCCTAAATATTCTTCGTTATAAAACAGTTATCTTATACCGTTCTATTTGACAATAAAATATTGCTTAAGGCATTTTTTTGGGATGAAATTGTTGCTTCATAAAGCGCCATGTTTAAATAAAAAATTATTGTACTGCTTCCGCCGCCATTATGAGTAATTGAGTTGGAAACATGAAACTATATTGAAAAATGTGACTTTATCATTATTTAGAGAATTATATTGTGAAAGAATATCCATATGAAGTGATAAACTATTAAAGTCATAAAAAAAAGTATTTTAGGATATTCTATTTTATTATTATTTTTTAAGTTTCTACTTGAAACTTAACCAGAATTGAAGCGCTTCATTTTCTTGCCAAATATATACCTATAATATATCAGTGAAATTTGCGGCGCATCAAAATTTGTGCTATTAAACCATCCAAATGAAATTATAATTTTTATTATCGATGTCCGCCCAAGCGGCCCAAGTCGTTTTGATAAGTCTCCATTTCTACAAATGAAATGCATGATGCACGTTCAAGTTGAAATATAATTTGGTTCTGATATTCTTCACTAAAAAATGAAATGCTCTTATAAAGTGCTAGATGACAAAATGTTTCCATTGTGCTCGAAATATATTGCGCTATACAACCATTTTGTAAGACCTTCATAGTGCCGCTTCAATCCAATTTTATAGATGTGACTAGATGACACACTATTAAATCATTTTATAGTAGCTGTATAAATGATTATAAAACAGTCATATAAGAGTTGTATAAACTTTTAATAGAAATGTTATACAACCAAACAGTTGTATAAAAATAGTCCCTTTTCAGTTGTAAAAGGATCATATAATTGTTTTGTAGACCAATAAAACTCAATGTCCAAACCACAGAAAATTTAAATTCAAAGGACACTTATGATGCTACTAGTTTCGGTACAATATTACCATCATCAGGCTACAATATAAAGAAATGGTACACTTAATACATGAAGATCTTACAAGATTCTGTCAAAATTACTTGAACAAGAGTAATAGATATAAAATAAATGTGAAAGATAATATTATAATTAATAATACAAAATTGAGAATATTACAATTGTTGATATTAAATTAAAAACTGTTTAATAGGAATTAAAAAGTTAATGAAAATACTTCAAATTACAAGTTTGATAATATAAATTATATAAGTAGGTAGTCAAATTGAAATAAAATCAAATTTAGTTACCTGTATGAAACATATAATCCAAAGAACAATGGGTTGTTGCCAAAAACGTTAAAAAAATTTTTTTTTAATATGTTACTACATATTTATATCAAATAAATTTAAATTTTATTTGAGTGGTAAGGAAAGAAAAGAAAAGGGAAGAACATTGGAAATTTAAAAAAACTAATTTGAAGGTAATTAAAAATGTTAGCCTAATGGACTATGCCAAAAGGGGGGGTTTTTTGTGAACATTAATTTTATTTTGAAGTAAAGATTGTACTGTTCTTCTATGTACAATTTCTTAAGGACCACCCTGCATGTTTGAATTCTGTTTTGTTAAATCTTCCCAAAAGAAGGCTTTATGCCTAGGCAACTGTGTTATATCCATTTTAATTAAGAGATTGTTTGTGTCTACAAACTGTTTCAGATGCATAAGTTATGGACTTCAGAGCCTTTAAAGAAGTACTCTTGAGCAAAAAATCTATTTCTAATTGTTCCGGCTGCCCTATCCCATCTACATTCTTCAAACATGCTAAAAATTATTTTAAGAGGTTTGGAAGAAAATGTAACCTGAACGCCCATGGTTTACCCCCCCTAGTTTTGATCTCCGCTACGCCCTTGTAACTGATAAATAATGTAGGAATGAAAATTGTGAGGTTTCTTAATTAGTTCATCAAACCGTCGAAAACTTAGTAGTTAAATATGGCATGTTAATGTTAATTTTCTATTAATCGTAAGAGTATTATTATTACAAAAACCGAATAATAAACAATATCAAAACGACAATACACACAATTTCGGTTAACACCAAAGCATTTTGTTCGCGTGCAGCTGCCGTAACTCTGCAAAAATAAGCAAGGTCGAAATCTATGGGAATTTTTCATCGAAATTGACTGTAATTGAGATTTTATTATTCTACGTCAATTTCGTTTGAAATTGTTGGTTTTTTAGTAAAATGTGCAGATCCGGACTATAGAGATAAATACGTACAATAATTTATCTTTGACTGGAGCAACATTTTGGCAGACATAATCAGATAATGGATGCTAGAATCTTTTTTTCCATTACTTACGTCAAAAATGTTATAATTTATAAATGTTATAACCTTTTTTGACGATTTTAAATTCAAAGTAGGTTATTTTTTAACAGAATACAAAGAAAAATCAAATATTTATTTATGTCAAAAGCAGTTTTTGATTACCCTTACAAAACCTCGGTTTTATAAGACTGTTGCAATCAGGGCAATAATCTATAGTTTGGCAAGTTCATCTGAAGCTACGGGGCATCGGTAAGAGGCGAGGAAACATGGCGCATATCTGTCATAAACGTACAAATGGCGTACGGTACCTATTTTACCAAGTAAAACTGAAAATACAAAGGTCACTGACATTACCAACGCCGCTGGATACATCAATATCAGTCAATTGACGAAGTGAGAGGGAAGAAGAACACACACAGAACACATTCTACTATTATAGAAGATCGTAATAAGCCTTTAGTCCGTCTTTGGTCTCGGGTAGATCTCCAGTAGGCTGTACTAAGTTCCTTTTCTGAGATCCTTCTTTGGATACCACAAAATTATTCAGGTCCAATAAAAGTATACTAAGGAAGTGGATGAAAAAAATCAAATCCTGGTAAATATAATTAAAAAAATTCAAAATCAACTAGGTATTAGTGTAATAACGATCTGTTCTAATGAATATCCATTGTTATAACAATAATTTACCATTCAATTGTATCTCATTCATTCATACAAAAAAAATTGTTAACTCACCGGAAATATAATGATGGGTCTTCTATGGTACGACAGCAGCATCATGTTGGTATAACTGACAGATCCGGAGTTTAAAAAACAAACTCACTACCTGAATTTTTTTTTTTGAAGATTTTTGGATTTGTCTAATTATATCTTCTGTAAGTTCCTTGTGGCATTACTTATTATTTTTTCTCTTATGTTTTTGGAACGTTAGTTCTTTACGTCAGGTCGGGGGTCGCGACGCAAAAGATCTGACCGTTACGTTACGTTACGTTATGTTACGTTGCTTCGTTATGTGCCTTGCTTGCGTGCGTGTGCTCTCTCGTGAGTCTGTCTCTCGTTTACGAAGCAGCGATTCATATGCTTCGGCCGGGAATCGAACCCGGGCCACCCGCGTGGAAGGCGAGCATTCTACCACTGAACCACCGATGCTATATTAAAATTATATGCAAAGCTGGTATTCGCAGTGCTGGTGACCTACTTGAATTTGTTCGGATAAATTTTTACTATTATTTCCATAATTTTTTTTGCGCGATTGATCTTTTTTGTTTATTTACAGCATCGGTTGTCAGGACGGTAGGTTGTGTTTACTGGTTTCTAAGTTTAACACGTCGGTAAGTGATTTACTTACCGTTCAGACGTCGAAAAGTAATAAAAAACAATTTCACCAAAATGCAAAATATATTTTAAACTGATCGAGAAGTATAAATGTCACTTTTGACATTTCGTTCATTTCGAAGAAATTTAAATTATTTTATTCGGAATTTATTTCAATACGATCGCGCAAAAAATGGTAAAAGCATCTCGAACGTTAAGGGTAATTACAACGTTTGCATGTAGATTCCTCTCGTAAAACTGGACAAAATGATCTCAGGATTAAGGGGAGTACATTTACTTTTCGAAATACAGGTTGTTGAAATTTTGAAAACTTGAATGTTTTAATTCGATAACTTTAAAATGGATGGATAAATTGATTTGACATTTAGCAGGTTGTTTTTAAATATAAAAGGGCATATTTTGATAGAAATAGTAGTTTGTGCAACTAGTGTGATATGATGGCCATATCGCACGAGGACGGAGTTTGAGCACGACGCCGTAGGCGGAGTGCTCAATTGTTCAAGTGCGATATGAACAATCCACACGAGTCGAACAGCATATTTTTTCTACGACCCACTTAAGAAAAAATCTAGAAAATAAAAATTTCTATAAACTGTAATATAACTTCAAATTGGAAATTTAACAATTCAATTTTATGTTTCCACTAATTTTTTTGTGGTAAACGTACAGTTCTTGAATGTCCAATTTGTATAATGCTACGGTTTCCCTTTTTAAATAAACGATGCTGTTATAAGTAGATGTTGCCAGTCGAACTCCCTCATGAAGGGTGTACCTACCGTACCATTATCTATAATAATGAATATTCTGCTAAATATTTCAAACGTCTACCTGTTGTTATTAATATCTAGCAGAATAATTATTGAAAAATAAAATTAACAATAAAAAAAAAACTTCACGGGGAATCAAACCCAGGTCTACCGCGTGAGAGTCTGGTTTGCTTACTACTCGACCACCGAGGAATGTGCAAATTGTTTATCTATAACGTCAGATGTATTACATAATTTTTGCTTAAAAGTATCTAAGGTTCCTACCGTGTGTCCCGCGACACGTTCTACCTTTTTTTATTTTTTATTTCTTCCAATATTCTGGTTATTTTTCTTCCTCCGTAGGCAGGATGTAACCTTAGCCCTCTTGGTATGACTCCATTATTCCTGCATCGGCGAAGGAAATTAACCGAACACTCAAAATGTGCCATCTGTTCCAAAATGTTTTAGAAAATTAGATAGTTTATACAAGAAGCTGGCACATTCTGAGTGTTCGGTTAATTTCCTTCGCCGATGCAGGAATAATGGAGTCATACCAAGAGGACTAAGGTTACATCCTGCCTACGGAGGAAGAAAAATAACCAGAATATTGGAAGAAATAAAAAACATTATAGTGGTTTGATTGTCTAATTATAGATGAAACTATTCCTAGTGCCTCAGTGTGAAAATTTTAATTTATGAATGAATTTATCAATGAATACGTGAATACTCTCTGCAAGTCTCCAGAAGATACTGACTGTTCATGGAAATTTCTGCTTGACCCATCCCCTTTTTTGTGAGATACTAAAGGCTTTTATGGTTTTTCCTGGTCACTAACGACGACCTCATTTGGAGATTCCATGGAGGTCTCGATAAAGAAGGGATGCTCACATGAAGGAGTATTATAATATTTGCTGCGAAACCTCTTCATAGATGAACTCCTAAAGAATTTGAATAGGAAGTGTACACCCAAGGGTATGCAGATGATTTCACAATACTTATACTAGGGAAACTCTTTAACGTTATATCGGAGCTGATGCAACATGCTTTGGATTGGAGTAGGAGGGGATTCATAAGGGTGATTCTTGCAAAAATTCAGTTAACTAGAAAAAAAAAACTTCCAGGTCTCTTCAACGTGCGTATCTAAGTCAGGAAGTCTCAAGCATCTCATTCAGAATGAACCTGGAATGAAAACCAAGATTTATCTAACGCCTCGGCAGATAACAATATTATCCTGAGGTGGGTTAAAGGGCACGACAGGATCACCCTGGGCGACCCTGGGAAGCTAGCTAGAAATATTTGGCAATGACCAGGAAACACCTACGTTTAACAGTAGGATTTCTGACTGGCAACTGTCAACTAAGGAAACACCTTCATACTATGGGACTAGTGGACACACCTCTATGCAGGATGTGTGAACAGAGGAAGATGAAACTGTCAGGCATGTCTTATGCGAGTGTCGTTAGTTATCGTCAATAAGAGAGTGTGTGTTCGGTGAGTCTTGGCCTACACCTGCCGATATGAAGGAGATGTCTCCTAGTGACCTGTCCACCTTCCTGGGAAGGACAGGATGGACGTTGACCTAGGAGGACCTCGGGAGGATGTACAATGGGTCACATGTGACCTAAGTGCTGTGAGCCTACACTTACCCTCCCTACTTTACAGATACAGATACAGAACCTGGAATGAAAATGGGTTATAGGAAATACATGGGGACTGAATCCACGAATCGTCCACTGGATGTAACACAGCTCTAGTTTGGTGGTTGAAAACAGATCAAAGGAAAGCTGAACTGGAGCTATGAAAACTTTAGATGCCTGTCTGTGTATAACGGGTGCAATGAGAAGCAGCCCCACTTGGGCAATGGAAGCCATTTTCATTTCCAGCTGCTCTGCATGTTAAGGCTGGAATGCAATTGGCATGCAGGAACCGATAGTCATTCCAGAATCACAGATGTTATGACAAACTCTTTTTTTTGTAATGAGAAGTGATAAAAGGACCATAATTAACGAAGAGCAAACATATTGTGTGAAAGCAAGTGGTCTTTTATCAGGGTCTACCTGCTTTGGAGTGTTCTGTAGTATTTGTGGGCATTGTAAATATTCTTCGGACCATTTTTCCTGTGGTCTTAACAGCTGTTTCTGGTCCAACATATTTCAGCTTGTTAATTTCCCGGTCTGTAAGTTATTTGAGCAATATTATTTCTTCAGCAACGTAGTGCGTGATTTTTTTTGTGATTTATAACAATGCCGACACATTTAAATTTATACAAGATGAACTTGAGATAACCGGTAGGCTTTACTTTATTTTATTAACTTGCCAAATAAATTGGAGTAAATCTGCCGAGACGATGACAATATAATTTATTCGGTATTTATAATAAAAATTTCACATTCCAGACTGTAATAATTCACTGCCATGCGAAATGTTTCCCAAATATTAAATTTTTTACTGAAATTTTTGGGATTGAATCGCTATTTTATGTTAAAAATGGATCTGTGCTCGGAGTGACAGGTATTTTAATCTTTTAATACCTTGCCTGATTATCTTTTTGTCTATATTTATGCAGTTTTATTTTTCTTTGTGATTTATTATCATATTTTTGCTCTACTTTTGCGTAGGTATTTATGTAAAACAATTATACAACAATATTTTCTTTCTAAATTACGATCTTGTTATTACGCTGTTGTCGAATATACAGGTTGTCCCAGAACTTTGGAGATTATTTGAAAATAACTGTTTATAAACACCATAATTGTGCGCTTTTTGACGTCTTAAGAACTCAGGTACTGACTCAGTTCAATGGTTTATAAGGAAGTTTTTGTTTAAATACATTTTTTGTTATAAATGCAATAATTAACGTTTTTAAACATTTTTAAAGAAAGAAATCCTCTTGTAACATCTCGTTTAATAAACTCTACAAAATACAAATAAAACAGAACATAGAGCCAGATGCTGCAAATGCAATACGCATATATATACAGATGGCTCAAAAATGAAAGAAGGCTCAGGATGTGGAGTTTACTCGAGAGCACTAAGCCTGAGGATTAAGAGGGGAATGAGAATCAATACCAGCGTGGTTCAAACAGAACTACCCAGATAGCACACTACATCTTAAAGACGTCCAGTTCATGTCTTACTTTGGTCCAAACGTCCTGGTACGTAAAACGGCCGTTTTTAAGACGTCCTTCTTACGACAAGTTTGAAACGCCTTTGTATGGATGTTTTAAACACGTTTTAAATGTGTTGGTAATGTGGACGTTCAACTCTTTTAGCAATTTTTAATGGGGCAAGTCTCCAGCATCACTAAATTATTGAGCACTTGAAAGGTAGAGGGCCACACAGACATACACTTCCTATTCATGTCATCCTTTAACATGAGAATCATATTAATCAACATTTGGAACTAACCTGACAATGGACTCAGATCAGATAGTTGTTGAATATTATGGAGAAAAGAGAAAAGTCAGGAGAACTGTATCTAGAAGTGGAAAGTAGAATTTTTCAACTTCTAAATCTAAACACTTTGAAGGTGGAAAGAATATTTCAATAATAGTTATTAGCTAAATTAGTTAAAAAAGAGTGATAAATATAATACAATTTTGTGGAATTAGATAAAGGGGCATTATAACATTTATTTTCATCAAGTAAAAACACGTCCAAAACTGTGTGTCTTAAAGACGTACAAAAATGGATGTCCCAAAGACGCCTTGTTTTGTAACGATGTACGTCCTAAAGACGTCTTCAAAACATAATTTGGATATTAGCGGACATCTTCGAAACGTCATGAACATCGTAAACAAACGTCTTTAACATGTCCTTGAAACGTGTTTGTGCTATCTGGGTAACAGGTATCTCAGTTGCCACAAAAGAACTAACCAGAAAAGGAATTTCTGGCAAAAACATAACAATATGCACTGCTAGTAGACAAGCCCTATTAGCCTTGAACAGACAACGTGTTATATCGGGTCTAGTACTAGAGTGTCACCAATCCCATGCTCAATCCCGTAAGAGATGGGATGGAATCAAAGGATGCAGTCTTGCCAGGATCACTCTGGGCGACCCTGGGAAGCTGGCGCCGAAGAAAAAATATTTGGCGATGACCAGGAAAAACCTACGTTTAACAGTAGGATTTCTGACTGGCCACTGTCATAAGGAAACACCCCATACTATGGGACTAGTAGACACACCTCCATGCAGGATGTGTGAACAGGAAGATTAAACTGTCAGGCATGTCTAATGCGAGTGTCCGGAGATATCGTCAATAAGAGAGTGTGTGTTCGGTGAGTCTTGGCCTACACCTGCCGATATAAAGGAGATGTCTCCTAGTGACCTCTCCACCTTCTTGGGAAGGACAGGATGGACGATGACCTAGGAGGTCAACTCCTCGGAAGAATGTACAATGGGTAACATGTAGCCTAAGTGCTGTGAGCCCACACTCAGCCTCCGTACTCTACAGATACAGAACGTCTCGTTATGAAGCTCTGCATCACTATCATCTCTCAATTTTTTGGTACGAGGTCTGTTTAATACAAAAAATAATATCCTCGCAAAATCCTTCAGCGAATTTCAACATTCGCGTAAAATCTACAACACATGCATTTGGTATAACATTGAATATATTTCCAATGAATAATAATGATGCTTCAAAATATGTTTTTCGACTAGCAGTACATCAAATTTTATTATCATGTTTGTCCTCCTACAACTGATTATGGAAAGAAACGGTAGATAGACGAAGATATTATGATTTATTTTTGTGAAAGGTTATAAAATTTAAAACAACTTCCTTATCTCAAGTTCATCTTAATTAAATTCAAATATGCCAGATTATTTACAAAACTGTTAAATTATTTGAGAAATATTAGCAGTACCGTACTTTATCAAGTATTAACAGGTTCCTCATTAATAATATTTCAAAATTAATTAAATTTAAAGGTGTTATTTGTTGTCACTATAAGTTTTCAACGTTTTTTATTTTTTTGGAAAATACGTCCTTTGCAATTTTCCCCCAAACATTTTTCTTGGTACCTTACTTTCCCATACTCCCAGCATCTCTTGTTCATTTTGGTTTAATGTCCAAGTTTCTGCAAAGTGTAATTTGGATAGAAAGGACAAACAAAGAGCTTGAAAAATTATATAAAGATCCCAGTTAGGACATATAGAAAGAATGGGAACAGAAAAACTACCGAAAGTATTGATACAAAGCTCCATTGGAGGAAGGTGAAAAAGAGGTAGGCCCAGAGCAAGACGGTTGAAGAGGGTCTACGAAGACTTAATATCAGAAATTGGAAAGTTAAGACACAGAACAAGGTGAAATGGAGACAAGTCATCAACCAAGCCATTGAAGGTTACGCTGTTAACATGGAAATTGGAAATAGTGCCAAACATTTTGGAACGAACCCAAGAAGTAGGCACTCGGAGAGTACATGACAGTTGAAACATCAGGTAGGTTCCTCCCTTTATATGCCAATTGTATGCTTGTGCTTCCTTAGGGTACAGTGACAAGTGAGTAGTCTCGACACTTTCCTTATCTGAGTCCTGGTGAGGTTCAATTTATCATTAATCAACGTCTCCGAGGTTTTTTTTGCCAGGACCAAGAAGTCGGCACTTGGATAGTCCATGCAAAAGTGACAGTTGAAACATCAGATAGGTTTCTTCCTATATATGCCAATTGTAAGCTTGTGCTTCCTTAGGGTACAGTGAAATGTAAGTAGTCCTGTCACCTTTCTTATCTGGCTCCTGCTGAGGTTAAATGTATCATTAGTTTCTCTCTCTGAAGATTTTTGACCAGAAGTTTGCTGTGTTGCAGCTTTGACACGTAATTCTAGTACGACTGAGATTACATAAAATCACATCGAGTTTGTGGACACCCTGTATATTTATCCAGTTCATTAACCTATTTTGGATAAATACCTGTATTTTGATGTAAATTCATTACAAATTTAAATTCTATACATTATATCAGAAAACATTTACGCATTTACACACATATTAACTCACCCACATGTTTGTCAGGTACGCATAGTCCTTGTCCCGGTCCTGCCAGAATGTTACGCAGTTTCTATAAGATGATGCATGTCATTTGGTTAAGGTTGCCTATCAATTGGGCCAAGGTAGATTTCCTGGTAATCCAATGTTTGCATTTTTTTTGACATCACAATGGTTACTTATTTTAAATTTAGAACAATTAAGTTATCCTTAAATAAATTTAAAGTAAATATGCTGCAAATTAAGGATAACGAATGTTTTCAATTATTTACTTGTTATTTTTTTCCACTACTAGCCAAATTTAAGACAAAAATTGAAAATAGTTCACAAACGCACCACGAGAAGCGTTTACCCCGTCGTCTGACTAACTTGCGGAAGTAGATATAAATATTCAATCAGAATTTTTTTCCAATCTTTGGTAAGAGTTAAGGTTGTAAATAATAAATAAAAGGTAAAAAATTAGTTTTTACATATTTTATTAGAAAAAGGTATGCAAAAAAGTATATCCTAAATTTATATATTAATCATCTTTCATACCTTTTCACTAAATACATTTTGTTCGTTGAATATTAATCTTTATATTACGGAAGTATCAAATTTTATTTTGAAAAAACAAAGAAGATTCCTACCCGAATCTATAAAAATTGCTATTTTCGCTTATAATACAAAAAATCATTGAATCCAAAAATGTATGTAGATTAATTAATTTTGTGATTCTATATTCTTGATCTTAAGAGTTTCGCCATTTCCCATTGAACGTGTGTGAAATTTTCATATTTTCGTTTCGGGAATGTTTTCAATTTCGAATGGGACGGCAAAATATAGTTAACGTTGATTTTTGAACTTCGTATTCCGGGCAAATTTGTTAGATAATCATAGGGGTATCTAAATTTTTGAAAAAAAAAACACCGATCAAATTAAAAAATCGAATAAGTCAAAAATAACATGTATACCAAGATAAAATTTTAATAGGACATTCTTTAAGGTCAAATTTACCAGAAAAAAATTAACATCACTATAACCTACAGAGGGTTAAAGCTATAAGTTGCCAGATACAAGGTAGCGCAATTTTTTGGTAATCAGCTTAAAAAAATTTTAGCAGGACACTCTTGAAGCATCAATCTATAAGGAAAAAATTCCATAGTACTATAACCTACAGAGCGTTCATACTACAAGTTGCCAGATTCAAGATAGCACAATTTTTCAGTAAAAAAAACACCATCAACTTAAAAAAATCCTACAA
>CAJUYH010009675.1:0-13384 GCA_910591685.1 Galerucella tenella
TCGGTTGTAACGGATACTCATAAGTATTAGTTTAGCACACCTCTAGTTTACAAACAAATTGGGTCACAAGAACTCAGAGCGTGATACACGAATAAGAACGTAAACAAATGACGTCACACCATGGGGCAGCCATCTTAATGACGTAAAACGCATTTTGGCGAACTTTCAAATTTAATGATTTTTAAAGTCGTTTTAAAAGTAAAGTTTATATTTTTTTGAAAAAATAGGCATGCAAGTTGTTAGGAGACCTGATAAAGCGTCAATTCCCATCAATAGCAATATTTATGCTTGTACCCTATTCCTACAGGCAGAGCAGCAGCTGAAATAAGGAGACTTTTAGGTCTAATTATCTCGATAACTATTGAATTTTCGAAAAAAAATAATTAGGATCATTTCTGTAGATAATAAGACGATCTTCATTTTTTATTCGAAGAAAAATTCTCTAATTCGCATATTTAGCCAGTTTTCCAGGGTTTAGCGAGCCATTCCCCCCCCCCTTCCGTAAACTCAATCGCGTTAAGTTTTTTCTCGTTTAAAAACACCTGTCGTGGCCTTCAAATTGAGCCCAAAGTGAAGTCTTCATCAGGGACTTTTCAGGAGCTTTCTTCCTTCATTCACTGGACTATAATTTGGGAGTTAAAAAATGTAAAAAAGTATCTACCATTTACTTATGCGCCATCTATTCCGTTAGGTTTGCATCTTACATCCAAGTTTTAAACCAAATATAATAATGGTACAAACTCTAACAGATAGATGGCGCTCTTGAACATGAAAATTTAAATTCAATATAAAGCGTTTTCGATTATTTACTTTTGGCTGCTAGTAGCAGCTCGTAGTGACTGAATTATGTTCGTTTATTACCGGGCGTGACGCCTAGTCTTACCTTCCCCTTGCCCCTTAAGCACATACACGGACATTAAATATTTGACGTTTGTCCGGTTTGACGTTTATTTAAAGGTTAAGATTGTGCCGATTACGATTTAATACGATTTAATCCTTACTAAAAATATCTAAATATGCAAAATTTTTATTATCAAAAACATTATAATTGAAAACTGTTCTTCTAACAACACAGGAAATTAATTGGCATTGGCACATGTCAGGTGGTTTTGAGGATCCTAAAAAATCGTGTTCGATTTGCTCAAAAGTCGTGACGACTGAGGCGTCACGCACAAGTGCTTGAAGCCTAAATAAACGAAAGCAACAATAAAGGTCTCCCATAACATAACAATTGAATAGCTTTTATTTATAGGTAGAAAAATTGATTCATTTCAATGGAGTGCTACAGACAATATAGTAGCAGCTATCCAAGACACTCGACTAATAGTATGGTATTGTCCAACAGCATGTTTCAATACCAAATTGTTACGTTTATGTTCTTTCAATAACGATTCGCCTGAATTGGGTAGCAGTCCTAGAATAAACGATTTTGTCGGTAATTATGTATCAGTTCGAAGAACTGATGGTTCACTCATTAACGTACCTATATCTCCGTTTCCTAGTATACTTCACAAGTAAGTTTATCAAAATTTTATAATTATTTTACTTTCAAAAACTCTTATTTTCCATGTATAGAAGCGTTTTGGATAATAGATGGACTGATGCTTTGAATCTATGCCGGACTACCAACAATGAAACGACATGGGCATGTCTTGCTGTTCTCGCAGTCCAATCAAACTCGAATACTATTGATATAGCAGAAGAAGCTATTGCTAGTATTAATCATTATGATAAAGTATTATTTTTACAGCACATTAAGGTAAATTCAGTTAAAGTCAAAATAGTTTTATCAGATTTAAATTTCAGGATTTGCCTTCGAGGGCAGAACAAAAGTCACAAATGGCTTTGTTAGGTGGAAAACATCAAGAAGCTGAATCAACTTTGTTACATAACGGCATGGTATTTCAAGCTATTTATATGAATATAAATCTTTATGATTGGAACAGGTGATTTAATATAGAGTTTTTTTGTTATACAGGGTTCGGCAAAAGAAGAAAATATAAATTTTTTGGAGAATCTTTTCATACCACAAATTTAACTCCAACTTAAACTATAATTTGACATATTTTGAAATATACAGGGTGTTCCAATAAAGTGTGGCGTAAAAGGTATAGGAAACCATTATGAAGGAGTATCATATTTTTTAGGGGCAATCATAAAATGCAATAAAATATATAAGGATGTTCCCTAAGAAAAAATATTACTTTGATACGCCACACTTTATTGGAACACCCTGTATATTCCAAAATATTTTCAAATTATAGTTTAAAATGGAGTTAAATTTGTGGTATGAAAAGATTTTCCAAAAAATTTATATTTTCTTGGATATTTGTCCGGTCCCGGACTTTTGCCGAGCTCTGTATTATTTAAAAATTGTATTTTAGAGCATTGGATTTGGCTGTTAAACATAAAACACACATTGACACTGTCCTCTATTTACGACAAAAATATCTTACTGGTTTAGGGAAGTCGGAGAATAACAACAGATTCACCAATTTAAATGACACTGTAAGTACTCGTATAATATATGATAAAATACAATTTGAAATGTTAATTTGTTTTTAGGTTACAATCGACAATGAAAAAGTTGAACAGAAACTAGCTATGGAATTTCAAAAACGAAAACAAAGTGCTTAAATATGTATTATTTCTAATAAAGTTATTTAAAAACTTACCTGTTTCTATCACTTTACATAAAAAAATCTATTTCTTTTCAACTTTTTAATTTAAAAATATACTAACAATCCAATACTATTAATTTTCAAGAAACGAAACAAAATCAGTCAGTTTTGAAAGTTGATCTTCACTGCTAGTTTGTCCCAAGTGTTCACCAGCTTTTCTAACAGGATGTATAATTTTAGAATCTGCATCAAATGTCCACCCCTTTTCAGCACAAGCTGGTATACAAACTTCCGGAGGTAAGCCTGTCATTGCTGATACTGTCTCTACAGTTATAGAAGAATATGCTTGGGATATTAAGTCTACTGCTCTAGCTCTTACAACTTCTTAAAAAGAAAAAAAACAATTCAACAACTTCAATTAAATTTGTATTAATTACCTACCTTTTACTTCTTTCATAATATCTGCAACTGCATCAGACCAAGTAACATTCAAGGCTTTGTATATGGCAGGAAAATCTCGTTTCCACATACTTTGGCCTACAGCCCAAATGTTCGCCAGCTCTGGTGTTGAAGTTTTCACAGTATTAGGTATACGTTTCCATAAAAACTTTGCATTACATCTGAAACACGATTACTATCAGTAAGTGATATCCAAATCATTGATAATAGTTACAAATCATTTTGGTACAAGTAAATCGCTAAAAGTTGTTGATACACTTGCGGTGCTGCGATTCCATTAGAGGCCTAAAATAGAAAGTATAACTTGTTAATCTAATAATTCATAGCATATATAATTAGTTACCTCAAGTTCTTGTCGTTGTAAATCTTCTGCCAATTGGTCATTGGTATTTACAAACATTTTACTTAGAATGTAAATGAATTCCAAAACTCATCAAACATAAACAGGTCAAATGTCAAATATAAAATGAAGTAAAAATGTCAAATGTCAGTGGTACATTAGGTTTGTTCCAGCCAACAGTTCTGTTATCGTTCGTAACCAGCTCAAATTGAACTGAAATTACTACTGGTAATCTTTTACCAAACCTTAAATCGTATTTTGAACATGTTTTGAACTAGTCGGAATATCTCTATTATATAAATATAAAATATGAGTTAATTTTGACTTTTGTATTTCAATTTCATAGATAAAACCACAGAGTACATGGTGTACTCTGTGGATAAAACATACATACCACAAAGTACACCAGTTAGCTCTATAGACAGCCTTAAGAAGTTATTTTTATTATACAGGGTTCACTAAAAGTGTTCAAATGTCTATATTGGAGAAAATTTTAGGTATGTTGTGGTTGTTACTATACTGTAATTTTACCAAAAACTGCCAAAGGAAGGCATAGGATTCAAAACTACTTATAACAGACAGTGCCAGCGGTATAAATTGTCAAAATGTCATTCATTTATAATTTCCCCAACACAATCCATCAATTCAAACACATTACTTGATTTTCTGGTGAATATATATGACAACAAAGCTTTTAACAAAATCAATTTTAAATAAATATTAAGCCACCAATGCAATAGAATATGTCTCATGGGTAAATATACCCCTGAGTGATATATTAACCATTTCCAGAATCAAGAAAAAATTCGACAATAACCACAAATATACCATGGTCTCTTCCAAAGGTCACAGTTGACAATAGCATTGTGAAGAAACAATTATAACATTCAATAATGAGCTGAAAACATTCGAAAAAAAATCACTTACATTTTTAACGCGTCATCTTCATCCCACTACCATTTGGACTCCACCATATTTATTCCCATTAATTTGCACTAAAAAACCGAAATCGACCATTTCCATTTACCGGCCGGCGATTGCCACCACATTTACCACAGACCTTACAAGTATACATCACATAAATTTCCCCATGAAAATCAAAAATATGTTCAGAATAGCTAATAAAAGAATCAAAAGTGAAATGTACAACCCCAATAATTACTTGAAAAGAAAGGGAATTCTATTACCAAAAAAATTAATATTTATTAACAGTCTAATTTTGAAAAAGAAGCTTGATAACCAAAGTACCACAAAAATTAGCGAGTAGTCCAAGTAATATGGGCACAAAAAGTGTCTTTAGTGAAATATTAAATTTTCTAAGTTAGGAGAGTTTAAAAATATATAAAAATAAATTTATAGTAATTGAGTTGAAAAAACAAAGATTTTCAAAAACCTCGAGGAAAAATATGTGAACAGATATTCTATTTCAAACACACACATAAATTTGAAAATTTGTGTAACCACAAGTTGATAAAAAAGTATATTTATGATGTAACAGTATACACCATAATCTATTTTAATTTAAAAAATTTGCAAAATATGAATGGAAACACCCAAAATAATATGTTGTCACTTCTTGTGAGTTGTCTGGAAGATCTCGTTGTATATACCTAGTGGGTTCTGGAAGTGCCTATGCTAAATAAAAATATGCTAAGCTAAATAAATGTTTTAAATTTGGAAAAGAAATTGTATGATCCTAAAAATTATCCCGAGTTATAAAAATATTAATTTTCTAAGGAACTTTTTTTATATATTATTTTATTAAATTTATTTTTTATATTTAATAATAAGCTAGAGTAACTAAATAATCTAAATCAGAAAATAAATTTGAGAACTTAAGATATTGGTATTTTTACGTAAATTTTTTTATTGGATAAAATTTAATTTCTAATTATTCCTATTTTAATTTAAAAATATTAAATTGAGTTTGATGGTTTCCCTATATTTTGCTAATTCACCTGAAAAATAATAAACAAACAAAATACACATAACAATATCCTCTTGCTGGGGTGTTTCCAATATTTAATATTTATATTTAAAAAAATTGTAAATAGCAAAAACATTTCAGGCATACTTTTTAAATTACAAAAATAGAAAATATATTTAAAAAATTATTCTTTTTTACATAAAATCAAAAAAAATTTATTATTTATTATAATAAAAGTTTAATGTTTAAGAGAAAAAATTGAAAAAAAACTGCTTTAAATCTTAATTAATTCCTGAACTAAAAATGATAAAATGAAGACTCCAATCTTTGTAATTTCTCATCCGAAATGATTAATATTATTATAAAAATTATTTCTATTTTTGTAATTTACGAAAACAATCTCCTACCTTTAGGCATATCTCTTTTCTCGAGCTGACACGAGACCGAACAAATCTGTAAAAAAAGAAAGCAAATATAAGTCATTGAAAAAACAAAAAAAATTTAATAATTCATTATTACACCTTTAAAAATTCATCAGTTTCAACTGGGACACCCTGTAAATAAATGTTGAATATGCTCCTCATAAAAGCCCAAAAAGGAAGCGGTCTATAAAATAATATGAAGAAAAATCTGGAGGTAGGTATCTATGCCTTATTGATCGAACAAATATTATTTCTAGGCTTCCCCAGAATAAGAATTTGCAAAAACATGTTTCCAAATAAAAGAATCACTTACAACCAACAAATATTATTCGATTATATATAGGAAATAAAAGAAAATGAATCAATTAACTTTTTAGACGATTACTAGAATTGAAGACAATCCCATTTGTATAAAACACGTCCAGACATGACAAAACCTCGCTATGCGCTATGCTACACAAACTATTATAAGCAATGGAGCAATTATTCAAAATTAACCAAACCTCATATTCTTTTACCTTTTCTAAACGTCTCAGCATAAAAAATATGATCAATAATTAACAAAAGATTTACACAAAAAGCCTTTATACCTTATATAATGTTTAAAGAAAAATTATTCTCCTTAACAATTTAAAAAATATTCTTTTCGTTTGGTATAATTAGTATATAATTAATTAAAACACCACATAACAAGTATAAAAACAATCAAAAGGATTAAATATTATAAAATAATCATAAATTTCTGTAATTCTTACCTGAATTACATTAAAAATATGCAGATTCACTTAATACGCAGTATTTAAACTACCAGACATACGCACACTAATTACATAAATAAGGCTATTCTTTGCACATTCTTTGTGAAGCTTTAGATTCTTGGAAGTGCTTTTTTTACGGAATAAACAAATGTCGGCTAGCAGTAATGCATTTTCATTGGCCCTGGTATCGGCGGCCATTATTGTATTAGTTAGTCAATTGTTTTTTGTCTAATATAAAAAGGATAAATATTTATACAGGGTGGAATGTACATATAGGTACTCGAAAAGTCGATTACGTTATATTTAAATTTTTACAGAGTGGATTTTAAATATAGATATAGATTTGTGAGAGTTTTGCGATATGATGGAGCTTATATGGTATAAAATATTAATAAAGTTTAAATATCTTCTGTAAGTTCCTTGTGGCATTACTTTCTTTTTTTTCTTATTCTTTTGGGAATCAAACCACAATAATGTTTTTTATTTTTTATTACTAGTTAATTACAACGGTAGCTGGAACGCTACCGAAACGTCGAAATAAAAAATAAAAAACATTATTGTGGTTTGATTCCCAAAAGAATAAAAAAAAAGAATTAATAAAGTTTGATAGCGCATCTAACAAATTTTAGTAATTTTTTTCTGTATCATACATACAAGTATTATAATCTATTTACATGGAAATAAAAAGCAAAAAGTGTTTAAATATGGGATTAACTAAAGTATTTAACAAGTTTACTTGGAAATTTATTAAGCAGTACATGGTACGCCATCTATCGGTTATTTGCTTTCAGCTTTCTGTAAAAGGTGAGTTCTGTGTGTTTCTAGTTTTCTACGACATTTTCTGTATAGTTACGTTGTTCTATTTGTTAACATAAAGTTTAAAAAATCTAAGCTTTCTAATTGATGTCTAGCAACTATTCTTCATTGGATGATGGGTACACATCAACTAGATCATAGAACTAAAAAAAATGAGTAGAAAATAGAACTTTTATATTTTTTCATTGGCAAAACTGATTCTGACAAGAGTTCTTACTTCTTAGACGTCAACGGTCACCATACCATCACCAACGTCAACTTCAAAGTCAGATGGTTGAAATGCAAGTAATGTTACTTTATAAAAACATTTATTTAAATTAAAAAAGTATTTTTTACTTCCACAACTTGTGTAGCTTACAAATTGAAATATGGAGTGTTTGGGTTAGTTTTTCATAGATGTTAAGCTAATTGTATTTGTGAAATAAGTTGAATTATAATTCTTATATATCTTGTTCTTTATTAGCCACATTTATTTCAAATAAAATAACATTGTAAAAGTATGTATAAATCAATTATAGATGCCGAAGGTAAAGAGAGTGACCAAAACCCCCACAATGATACTGAAGAGAATTTGACCAAAGAAATCGAAAACGATGATAGACTAACTGAACCTTCCGAATCAAAAATTCCAAAAACGGATTCAGATTCATTGGATATTAGCACTAATAATTCGGTAGATGATACTAGTGCAAAAGAACCAGTTGAAATTAAAGTAATTTACAACAAAAAGAAATATGATGTCACGACTACTTCTAACACAACAATCCTAGAATTAAAGAAACATTTACAAGGCTTATTAGGTATGTACTCACAACTATCAATATCGTAAAGTTAATTCCAATGTTTATCAGGTGTACCAGACTCGATGCAGAAATTGATGTTTAAAGGAATGTTACAGGATAGTCAAACAATTTCTAGTTCAGGTATAACAAAGGGTTCAAAAGTTATGCTAGTAGGATCTACATTAAATGATGTGCTAGCTGTTTCATCAGTTAGTAAACAGGTAGGAATGTTGTAATGTCTCGAAACTTATATTGTAGTAAATCTTTTATTTTTAGGATATAGTAGAATTAGAAAAAGCTACTACATCTAAGGAACCTTTGTGTAAGCAAAAAATACATCGCAAGGTTTTGGACAAAGGATTACCTGACGATGTTATGCCCGGAATAAAAAATATCAAGGTTAGTATTTGAATTTTTCCATTTAGGGGTAATTTAAAGACAAATTTAATGGTTTTTTAGGAGGGTTTGCCACCTGCACCCCTTTCTGGAATGTTAAATAAACACGGAGGAAAAGTTAGGTTAACATTTAAATTAGAAAGTGACCAACTATGGCTTAGTACGAAAGAAAGAACTGAAAAGCTACCTATGGGGTCAATTAAAAGTGTGATATCGGAACCAATAGAGGACCATGATGAATATCATATATTGGTAGGTTTTATTGACATACAGAGTGATTCGAAAATGTTTTTTGTATTTTTCAAGGGTTTACAATTAGGGCCGACAGAAGCTTCTAGATATTGGATATATTGGGTGCCCGCTCAATACATAGATGCCATCAAAGATGCAGTCTTGGGAAAATGGCAGTACTTTTGATAAATAATATTAAGTGTAAGAAAACAGCTGGGTCAGTTATCATCGATAAACTTAACTGTTAAATGGAAAATGAATATAATTTTGTTTGTAATACAAATTATTGTAATTAGATTTTATAATTTTATATATTTATATAAGTTTGTGCTCAATCGATGGAATTGTATTTGATTTTTCCATTTAAAAACAAAAAATAAACAACAAAGCACTTTTCTTATCTCTCTTGTGTTGGAGTATATTTTAATAAATCGTTTTGTCATAAGATTTTGTTTTATTTTGAGTGTTCATTAGTCCAGTATATGAGGGGACAAAGCTCCTGAAAAGTCCCTGTAGACTTCTCTTTGGGATCAATTTGTAGGTCATGGCAGCAGTGGCGTAACTGACCATGGGCTAGGCGGGGCTCTCAAGCTCAGGGGGCCCTCGAATCCTTACCAGATGACAGGTTGCAACCCCACTTTAATCATGAAAACTCAGTTGAGATAAATTCAAAAGTTATGCCTAGGGAATTCCCCTAAATTCTTTCTGTAGGTTGGCAGTGTTGTCAATTTGACGGATAGTGATATGTGCGTTTTATTATTCATCGATGTGCGTTTTATTGTGAATTCGAAAGGTTGTTTTTTTCGAGAACTGTTAAAACATTAATTCTGTATCAGGAGTAACAGCCAGCTTCACAATCGGTGGTTAACTCCTAGGGTCAAGTAACCCTGTGACCGAAACTTTAACCAGGGACATGTTTCACAATCATTATTCATCTGCAGGTCAGGTAACCATGACTGTTCATTAATTTTTGTTGCGTTGGTATGAAATCCAACACTGATTTTGATGTTTCATGTCAATTGAAACAAAAAAATTGTGTGGTTATGTTTATTTTATGTCTAAGTGACGACAAATTTATGAATAAAATAGTGCTTCAAATTTAATTATGGAAACACAAATAAGTAAGAGATGTTCCAACTTTTCTTAAGAAGAGGAGCATCTATTGGTTTCTTTAGTGAGTAAATAGACACTTTTAGCTGGTCATAAGTTTTTACACGTATCCGTATTCGAGTTACGATGACGTAAAGAAATTGTCAAGAAAGCCTTTTTAGCAGAAAACGTATCGCTTCGTTCTGTTTCTAATTGTATAACCTCAAAGTTTTTTTTATTTAATCTTTTTATATTTTTGTAAAACGTAAAATGGGGGCGATATTAAATAATCCATTGCTGCTAGACGAGGAAGATGATGTAATATAGCACGGAATACTGACTTTGGTCGGGATAGGGATACGTTTAAGTATACGGAGTAGGGTACGTAACAATACGTTCAACGCATCGTATCGGCTGAGACGTAACGGGACTACACATGCGCAGTTCGTTACGTATACGGATACGTGAGAAATTTAAGACAAGCTAAAAGTCTCTAATATAAGAACATAATAGAATCTAAAGAAACCAATGCGGTGACCTGGAAGAAAAAAAATGAAAAATGGATGCAAATTGAAAAGGAAGTAAGCTAATGTCAATAAACTTTTTTGTACTGGTCAATATAGAATATAGTGGTTCAATTTTATTTGATTTGACCACTCATATTGATGTCCGTTAAGTCAATAACTCGTGTCAAATCTATAGATTTCGGCTAAACTGGCAACAGTGGTAACACCAACGGTGATAATTTTTTTCCGGGGATTCCCCAACAACACTTGTAGCGTATCATTGTGTTTCTCTTTCCTTTTATTTTACTTTTAACTTCGTCAGTGAACAGTGACTACAGTGACAGTGAGTTGAGTACCTACCTCGAGCACAATCTAATTTGTATTGTTTCAATAAATAAGAAAACTAAAATTATGGATAAAAAGGTAGAACGTGTCGCGGGACACACGGTAGGAACTTTAGTTCCTTTTAAGCAAAAGTTATGTAATACATCTGACGTTATAGATAAACAATTTGCATATTTCTTTGGTGGTTGAGTAGTAAGCACACCAGACTCACACGCGGTAGACCCGGGTTCGATTCCCCGCGAGGAATTTTTTTTTATTGTTAATTTTATTTTTAAATAATCATTCTGCTTTATTAATAACGACAACAGATAGACGTTTGAAATATTCAGCAGAATATTCATTATTATAGATGAGGGTGTATGACTGGCAACATCTACTTATTACAGCATCGTATATTTAAAAAAGGAAACCGTAGCATTATACAAATTGGACATTCGTTTACCACAAAATTAGTGGAAACATAAAATTGAATTGTAAAATTTTTAATTTGAAGTTATATTCCAGTTTATAGAAATTTTTATTTTCTAGATTTTTTCCTAAGTGGGTCGTAGAAAAAATATGATGCTCGACTCGTGTGGATTGTCCATATCGCACTTGAACGATTGAGCACTCCGCCTACGGCGTCGTGCTCCATCTTCGTCCTCGTGCGATATGGCCATCATATCCACACTAGTTGCACAAACTACTATTTTTATCAAAATATGCCCTTTTACATTTAAAAACTACCTGCCAAATGTCAAATCAATTTATCCATCCATTTTAAAGTTATCGAATTAAAACATTCAAGTTTTCAAAATTTCAACACCCTGTATTTCGAAAAGTAGCTAGACCCCTTAATCGCGCAAAAAAAATTATGGAAATAATAGTAAAAATTTATCCGAACAAATTCAAGTAGATCACTAGCACTGCGAATACCAGCTTTGCATAGAATTTCAATATAGCATCGGTGGTTCAGTGGTTAGAATGCTCGCATTGCACGCGGGCGGCCCGGGTTCGAATCCGGGTAGGAGCATATTTATTATTATGAATCGCTGCTTCATAAACGAGAGAGAGACTAAGGAGGCACAAGCACGCAAAAGCAAGGCACATAACGAAGCAATGTAACATAACGTAGCGTAACGGTAACTGATCTTTTGCGTCGCGACCCCTGGTCGCTCAAACATAACCTGGCGTAAAGAACTAAAGTTCCAAAAGAAGAAACCCAGTGGTGCATTTAAACGCAAACAACGCCAAGAAAGAGAAGATAGTAAACAAAAATTACCCAAAATTGACAAGTTTTTTAGTCAGCCTTCTGCATAAGTACATCTGGCCAAAATATATCTATTGATAGTGACTCAAATAATGTGGTAACTGCAGTGTTGGTTGAGAAGCCTACTGAGGAAGATTCGACAATTATTGCAGTTGGAGATACCTCCGCCGCCGATCATGTGAACATATTATCTATGTTACATATCACGAATTATAAACATACGCGCAATATAAACGTAAATAAATACTGGGTGTCTCATTATATTCTGACTGTTTTCAAGAGCCTTTATCTTCGAAACGGTTCTAGATAATAAGATGCGGTTTCCACAGTTAGGTTTAAAATTACCGTGAGTTTTGTTGTGACACATTTATATAAATGGCGTACTTCCGGTTTACCCGCTAGAAATGTGGCGTATTTTCAGAATACAGTAGATGTAATTTTTTAAATGGGACACCTTGTATATTTAGCAATTGCTTGAAAGACTCATATTTTTACTTTTTATCGGTACCTTAAAGTTTAAAATCAGTGCACAGAAAACGAAGTTACATAACTTTAACTGGGATACTGTAATGATTCAGATATCTTATTAATAAATAATAATCAAGGAGGCGTTAATATGTCACATCACAAAAATATTGCGATCATTGACAGAACGTCACATTGTGTTAGAACCAGTTAGAACAAGATGGTATTTTGAACCAAAATGATTGCTTTCAACAAGACGGGGCTTCACCCCATTATTCCAACATAGCAAGAGAATCTGTTAACCAACAATTTGGAAATAATTGGATTGGTAGGATTGGTCCAAAATAATGGCCTCCAAATTCCCCAGACCTGACTGTTCCAGATTTTTTTTTATGGGGATTTGTGAAAGGTAGAGTCTACAACCCGATGCCTGCTACAATTGAAGAATTAAAAAATAACATAGGGCAGGTAATGGAAAGTATTCCTCTTGAAATGTTGACAGCAGCATTTGACAACTTGTTGTTAACAATTTGTTTTAGAGTGCCCTTAAACATGTTTCTATTTGTTTTTCACAGTTCACTTTAGCTAATAAAGTTCCAACTTTATATCTAAATCATTACAGTATCCTAGTTAAAGTTATCTAACTTTGCTTTCTGTGCACCGATTTTTAAACCTCAAAGTACCGTTATAAAGTAAAAATATGCGTCTTTCAATAAATTGCTAAATATACAGGGTGTCCCATTCAAAAAATTACATCTACTGTATTCTGAAAATACGCCACTTATCTAGCGGGCAAACCGGAAGTAGGCCATTTATATAAATATGACAACAAAACTCACGGTAATTTTAAACCTAACTGTGGAAACCGCATCTTATTATCCAGAACCGTTTCGAAGATATAAGCTCTTAAAAACAGTCAGAATATAATGAGACACCCTGTATTATATCGACTGATTTCACAGTCTTGCCATAATAAAA
>CAJUYH010009676.1:0-13382 GCA_910591685.1 Galerucella tenella
TCAGACTACAAGATAAAAAATCAGAAGTAGATTGCTATTTGGAGATTAAATAATGAACTGTAAATGGAATGTGATATATTGGTACTAGTTGGATTATAATATAATTGTTGATAATAAAGTAATATCATCAATATATTTAATTTCATTTCGTAACACAAGTAAATCAGAAATTATTCCAGCTTCTTTGAAGACTTTCTTACTTCCTTTTTTTACTATTAAAAAATATAGAGTTGGATGGTAGTTTTAGTGAACATTAACATGATTTTTTATTAGGAATTGTCAATTCCATATACTAGACTTGAAAATAATGCCACACAATGGTAAACAAATGATTCTAAAGTAGAATCGACTGGGATACGAGAATATGGCCAGGAATCATCCTCTCTGAAAGCTTGGGCAAAGCAAGCAAACCGCTCCCAAGTGGAAATTCAAGCCATAAGAAATTGTGCTCAGTTTAATATTGATCAGATATAGAAGGCAAAAGATTATCTTAATGTCAAACAATTAAAACACAGATCTTGTGTCATCAGTTTCACATCACATTAGTGTGGGTTCCAGGACACAGTGGAATTTTAGGATATAAACTAACAAAGAGAGGCTGAAACACCTTTGTGGTATTAGCACAAATTTAATATTGGAAGGAATAGGTAGCAAAAAAATATGCTTCTTTCAAGTCATTTTTGCTAGTTTTATTCGTATATTAAATGGTCTTTGTCACTTTACAATTATAAACAAAATAAAAGTTGATTACAAACAATGAACTTAAAATATCACAGGAAAGTAGAATAATTGTTACAATTTAATTTTCAAATATTGAATTCAAAAACGTGGTTCCATTTATAAGCTTAGTTGTACCAATTACAAACTCAACATTCGAATCTTCCTGCTGGGATAGAAATCTCAAAGCGGATATCTAAAAAATATATATTAATAGTTGTGCATCGTAAAACATTTGCTTTGAATCAAAAATACTATATTTACCAAAAAAACTTACTTCAGCAAATGTACATCCTCCTATAAAGAAAACTAAAACAGTCATTGGCGATTCGGAATTCGGAACAGGATTGACAGAAGAGGTTTCATCTAAAGTGGGACCTAAAACAAATTGTTCGATTATCAATCTATTCTAGAGATGTTTATTTTAATACTCTTATTAGTACCTGGTAAAAGTCCTAGCACATCTTGTAGTTGCTTCAATCCACCATTTTTTGTAACATGTTCGGCTAACCGAATACTTAATGGGGCATAAATACTATGCACATAACTTATATCTGTAGGATTAACTTCAGAAGTATTTTCCATGGTTAACTGTAAGGCCTTTCTTAGTACTGTGTACTGTCTTGTGCTGGATTGTAATTTTAGCAGACCAACTTTTTCCAATTTTGATATAGCAAGTAAAACTTCAAGACCATAAACCTGAAATCATTCTTTGTCTCTTGTTTGGAAATTCAAAAAGTGAGAGGAAGTGAATAGTGGATGTTCACTGTTTAAAACAAAATCTATTAAATGACTCAAAACATAAAAGTATGATTAATTACAGTTTCCTATAAATTGTCGTATTTACTAAAGGGAATTACAAATAATGTTTAGTAATCAAAGAATAATAGATTTAATTCAAAGTTTTTAAAAAATATTTTCCAAAAAAACAATGACGTTCTTAGAGCTCCCGGGCGGAGAATATCTACCTTGTACTGATGAGGAGCAAATACACAGTCTTCCCTTCCTCTGTCACTTCTAATTGCAAACCAGAATGGTTGGTTAAATCTTGTAGGTCATACCGACCCCATTCAATTCAATGTCTTTTGGGGCTGATAGCCCAAGAAGTAGTTGTTTCTTCTTGATTGAACAATAAGGCGATAATGTAATAGTATCAAATCTATTATTATTCGATGACTGAAAACATTTTTACAAACTTACATACAAGGGTACTCATAGTTAACAATGGGGTAATGAATAAGAAACTCACTTGTACTAAATCTCGCTTATAACTTTCCATAATTTTGGGTTTAAAACCAGAGCTGGCAATACACTGTAAACATATTAGCCTTAACACTTTTACTAATGGCTTACTCTGTGCTATCAGTTCTTCAATATAAGGACTAGGTTTATCCACTTCTATACAATTTAAAAATTCTTGTTCTGCCTAAAAACACATTATATTTGGATAATTCCAAAATTGGCAGCTACATTTCAACTTAAATACCTGTAAAGTATCCAAGAAATCAAATCCATCGGCAACTTCTTTAATGCATTCTGCAATAGCTGTATGAGTAGCTAATTGTCTCTTTTTTCCAAGTAACTGAGGTAGCCGTTGAACATAAAGCTTCATCTCTTGCACCGACTTTTCTTGGGTGTTTTCTAGTTGAGCACTAATCGATTTTGCTTGTTTTGAAAGATAAGCACCAATCTACCAAACATAATCAACACATAAATTGTCTTTTATTTAAGTTATTGTGAATATACTCACTGCATTGAAATTTTTGTCTCTAATATCAGCATACAGTTTATCAGCAGAATCCAAAATTATAACTTTTTTATCTTCTGATAAAGATTCAGTAGTTCTTTCTTCAGAGCTCAAGAAATTGCTAATGGGAAAATTAGCAGTTGCATTATTTAACCCAAATATTTCATCAATCAGTCCTACAAAATGAAAAATAACCCAAATCCTGAAATCTTCTATTATTCAAATAAGTAATTACCTTCATATGTGAGTTGCGTGGCTAGTGGTGTTATTAAATCAACAGATCTATCAATTAAAATTATTTGATCGATACAAGATTGTTGTTGATTTTTCATATCATCGTTATTACTTTTTTCTTTCTGGAGTCTAACTACAAGGTCCCACACTTGTTTTGCAGCATGTCCTTTGCCCCAAACTTTGGGAATGGTACCATACAATTTTTGAAGGTAAATAATAGCTTGTGCTGTTTGATATAAGTAAGTTGGGTCATTTTCTATTGTGACCTCTCTAAATATAAATAAATCTGTATTACTTTTTAAATAAACATCAGTTATATATATGGTTCATACGTGAAATTCAACTAATAAAAAAATCGCACTTGAGAAATAAAATAATCGAGTATTTTTTTACCTAAACACTTCTGATATTTCCATTGACACTAAATCAGATTCAAAGGGAAATAGTTGACATTTGAATTCATCAATAACCATTACACTACCAAAAACTCCCTTGTGTTTTAGTCTTTCTATGCAAAGTAAGCTTTTCTTTGGAACAAATATCAGATGAAACTGTTTCTTACTTTCTGTTTTTATTTTGCTAGCAGCAAGTACATTATTTGCTAAAAATAAATTCAGAGCAAGTCTAAAGAGCACCAGCACTTTTGACTGTATTTATTATGTTATGTTTTATAAACAAAACTACCTACCAATATAGTCCATCAAATGAAGCTTTGGTCTGGATATGAAAATAACATGATCTACATCAGTTTCTGGAAGAGGTATATTACGCAAAGGAAACATTTTGATAACACCATGTTCCCTAAGAATGGAATATTGAGCTATAAGTCCTACGGGCCCCGCTAAACTGTTATCCCACACAATAGCTTTCTTTCCAGGACATTGTTCAATAAGATTAATCAAACCTGCCCTTGCAGCTGTTTGAATCAATGATATATCAACTTTTCCACTTTGTAAATGAGACATTACACTTGAATTGATTGTAAATCTAAAAGTAGGAGGACGTAAAATTATATTTGTTTTCAATTTGTCAAATGAAATGACAATTAATTAACCTAACATTTTTTATTCTTCTTCTTCTATTCTTCTTAATTTTTCAAGTGGTGGAGCATGGTGGAGACTACTTCTTTTAAGTTCGTATTTCCGTTTTATTCAACAAACAATTATTATTACCATAAAATATTAGATTTTTTATTAAGAGAAATTGAAGAATATAAATTCTTGCACTAATCTTTTTTTTTCATATGTCTATTGTTTCGAACTGCTAATTCCTTACAGAGGTTGTGCCGAATTATTTTCGGCACGGTTCAAGTTCAAGGAATTTTTTGTAATATGTAGGGATGTAGGCCTTTATATTGTATTTAATAGTAGCATATAATAAGAACTTTTCTGCAAGACCTGATCCATCTGAGAACGTTAATTTATCTTCTTTATGTTCCTTGAAGCAGAGGCAAAGATTACAGAATAAAAATAAAAATATTTTTATTTTGTAATCTCTTGATAGAGGTTAGAGGTATTCATGATTTTTTTTCATTAATTTATTGGGAAATTAAACCACAAATAATACCTACAAGAAACATTACTTTAATTTCGCAATAAATTAACGAAAAAGATGAATATAGACCAATACCTATTATATTTTCTATGGTAAAACTGAAGTTGACAGAGTACACAAAAAGCATTATTTTTTCTCTTATTTTTTTGGGAATGAAACCACAATAATGTTTTTTTCCGCAAATCGCTGGGAAATTTTGACATTCCTGTCAAAATTTCTTGAAGAAAAAGTCAGGTCTTCCTTACTGTAAGGAAATGTCATTTCCTTACTGTAAGGAAATGATATTTCCGTACAGTTGTTAGTGTTCTACATAAATGATTGAAAACACATTGCTTATAAGGAATTAATTTATATTTTGAAAACATCAAGTCATTGCTGAATACATTTTTAAGATCAATTTGTTATATTTACAGTAATTTGACAGTTAGTACAATTATTGAACATTGGAGGAACACTCTTAGAACTATGAGAAACATTTTGGACAACATGCAGGGTGGTAGGGTCATTTTGTTGAATATTTTGTACTGTGAAAATTTTATTTGCCACCTCAACCTTATTGTTAAGCGATTCTTCGATATATCCTTCAGCAACGTTTGATGACTTCCATCCGCCATGCCTCTTTAAACTAGTTATGTCGGCACCAGAGTCAACCAATATTGTTGCAGAAGACCGACGAAAGCAGTGACCAGTATATTCTGTCGGATTTACCAAGTTCAAATAAGTAGCAACTATTTTGGGCATTTTTCTAAATTCATGAATTCCTACCACTTGTCTACAACCCTTTCCGCTTTGATATTTAAAGAAAAATCGGTCACTGTTCATATTTTCTGGTCTTAACGAAACATACTTTCGATAAACATTCAAGTAGATCTGATTAATTACAAATGATCTTGGTTTGTTGGTTTTCGAATCAGGTATGCTGATTAAAAGCTTAGATTCTATGTCCTCTATATCGTGTACAGTCATTCGGACTAACTCATCCATTCTACAGGCCCCAGAAATACCAAATATTACAGCCACCTAAAAAATAAATAAAGCTATAATCTAAATAGAAATTAAAACCTTGTAAATTATACCTTAATCATTAAATTTTCTTTATCTGGAGCTTCCTGGATAAATTTTTCAATTTCTTCCTTCGTTAAAATCTTAGATTTCTTTGCCCTATAACCTTGAGCTTGCCGTTTCAATAAAGAACGAAGTTTTGAGTATGTAGATATATCTACATTGTGTTTAAGTGCAAGGGTTGACTTCAGCATTGAATAATTGCGGGCCCATAATGTTGAAGATTTAATCTTTAAACAAAGGTCTAGGAAGTATGCCATTACAACGTTTTCTGAGAAAGAACTCGTATTTTTACTCATGCGATAATCCATAAAACGTCTGTATGCATTTTCGTACTTTTCTCTTGATTTCTTTGGCAATAATTCTAATGAAGCAGTATTCACTGCCTCAACCAGCTCTGGAGGAGTCCCAGGAATGGAAATTCTATCATCACTTATCATTTTACTTTCGAGAACACCTGCAATTAAATTTATAAGCGTCAAGTTTGACAATTCAACCTCAATACGTTTCCATAGTAACCCAAGTAATTTTATTAATATCTTCTGTATGTTCCTTGTGGTATATTATTCATTCTTTTTTTAATTTTTTGGGAAATTAAACCACAATATTTTTAAATTCTTTACTTCAACGTTTCGGTAGCGTTCCAGCTACCGTTGTCAAGAAAAAATAAGTAGAAATTAAGTAATTTTTTATCCCTAACTGACACAACAGAAAAAATTTGACAACTAGACAATCAAAAATTATTTTGAAGTTTAAGACTGCAAAATTTTGTTATCAAATTTTTATTAAGGTCCATTCATAGTAGATCATATCTGTGGCAAAATGTGAAATGAAATATTTCATTTTTTGACATTCCAACGATATGATAGTCTACTAGAAATGGAATCCAGTGAAGTGCACGTTCCAGGAACGGTTTTTATTGGGATAGCGCGTTTTTTCGCTTATATTGGAAATGTTGTTAATAAAACGCGTTTCTTGATAGTTTTTTTGTGTATGAATATTTAAGTTTTTGAAATATGTATACTCAGTTTTGTGATTTTGTGTATTGAAATGTGTATCGATTAACAACTATTCAAATTATAAATCATAAGAAAACCTGGATAAAAACTTATGATGCTATCCTGATAACGCAGGTAATTGATTATTGGAAATTTCTCTTTCTAACATTGGTAACCAAATTTGACTACATTCGGCTGAAATATTAGTAAAGAATTTAAAAATATTGTGGTTTAATTTCCCAAAAAATTAAAAAAAGAATAATTTTATTAAGAATTTCAAAGCACCATTTATTTGGGAATAAAATTATCGCGTTTTTTTTAAATCAATCAATATCTGTCGAATTTTAAGCGATTTGCGGAAAAATAGTATGTTTACCTCGTAGGAAAAGCCACATTCCTGGACTCTGTGTTGCTAAGTCTCGGCTTGCGCCTCGACTTAGCAATCTTCACAGTCGTCCAGGAATGTTAAGCTTTTCCTACCCGGTAAACAATGTACTATTATTGTTTTATTTCTAGTTGTCATATTTTTTTCGTTGTGTCAGATAGGGACCAAAAATTATTTTATCATTATTTAATCTTGACAAAGGTATATAGCTGGAACGCTACCGAAACGTCGAAATAAAAAAATTAAAAACATTTTTGTGGTTTCATTCCCAAAAAAATAAGAGAAAAAATAATAAATAATGCCACAAGGAACTTACAGAAGATAAAAAGCATTATATTAAAAAATGTGAGGAATTGTGGCTGGAAGTTGATCCCGTAGATGGCTGCATGCTTGTCCCCCATGGCTGGAAGATGACCCCAGCCAGTAGAAAATATAATCAATCGGTCAAATAGTCGGTATACAACCGACGGAAAATATTCCCCACCGGCTTACAGTATGTTTTCTACCGGCTGCACCCTGCCAGTTTGTCTTTACTAGCAACGTGCAGTAATACAAACAGAAACAACTAAATTCAAACAACAATTTAAAAAAATTGTATGTCATAATTAAATATCAACAAAATATTAACATCTAGGTACCCACATATATTTATTACAATATTTTGACCAAAAATATTACACACAAAGATATTTTAGAATTAAACCCAATATCACCACTACTTTACCAACCCCCATCTTACTCAAGCTTCAGTATGCAAATATTAAACCCATGCAGTTCAGAAAATAAACATGCACATAACACTTAACCAAATAATATAAGGATTTAAAGATAGGCCTATCAGCCAAGTTTAAATAGTATATTGATATATTCCAAATAAATCCATTCCTAAAAAAATTCCTGGGACAGAAAATCAAACAAAATTAAAAAATTCAATGGAATCTATGAAGTCTGTAAGAGAGTGTTAGGGCGAGTTGTACCAAACACTTGTACTCTGTTTAATGATAACTGATGTTTAGACTGTGGCTGATTGATGTATTTATTATTAACAATTACATCAGTCTAAACATCAGTCATCATTAAACCGAGTTTAGGTGTTTGGTACAACTCGCCCTTAGTGTGCTGAAAAGGAAGCGCTGAAAAAAATTGTTAGTCCATATCTGCTAAGTCTAGCCATTTTGCATGTAGCCACTTTGGCATCTACGATATTTTGATAGCCCATACTGGGCAACTATTTCCCCTTCTTGTCAGTCCATACCCATTCGGAAAACACTTAAGCGCACTCGCCCCATCGGGATGACTGCTCGTTTTGCAAGCGAGGCTTACCGACAACCTAGGAAACGAGCACTTTCTCACAGTGTAATATTACGTACGCTTCCGTGCGGGAAAGAAAAAGTCAATCGTAAGTAACAAAGTTGGTATACATGTGGCGTACTTATCAGATAATAGTAATTTACGTTACGAGACCGGAAAGTAGTGTTTTTCAGGTCGAGACAAGCAGATTCATGGAAGCTTAGGTAAGGGCTGAAAAACACTTATTTTCGGGTGCGTGACGTATATTTTTCTTTGAGTCGAACACTTCGATATACATTCAATTCTTTATTTTACTTTTTATAACAAAGTGATTAACAAAACTAAAACCAGATAAAATAATAAGTTTGACACAAAAACGACAAATTAAAAGTCAACGAAGTGTCATCACTCGACAATATATCGAAACGTTGTTATAGTTTGTTCAACCATCCTTTGCCGTTATGTCATAATCGGTGACGTATTCTGCTGTTTTACACGTATGTCTTATATTTGTTGAATGTTATTTTACACTTAACCTCAAAATTATAATCAATGGCATATGTTAAGAATTGTTTTCAAAATATGACAACTGAATTGTCAAAAGTAACAGATAAAATTTATGTCGACCTTAGATAAGAAATACGTTAATGACGTCATAATTCCGTCTCATCCATTTCATGAATGAGAGAGGAAGCTGGACAATGTATGACGTAACGGCACTGAACATTCTATACCATAATAACGAAATCAAGGTAGATTGTATTATGAAAGAGCGATTGGAAAAATGAAAACAAAATGGACGTCATGGACCGGCAAAATAATTTTTCTACGAGCAGGTGGAAAATTGAATTTTCCACACTCATTTTAGGGTGAAAAATTAATTTTCCCGCACCGTGTGGAAATAATTTTCCACACGGTGTGGGAAAATAAAAATGAAAAGTGTATTGTAAGCAAGATATTCCGACCGCAATCAGCCACTACCAGCAACTCTATCGCCCCCACTGACATATACAGCCAGGCCCAAGTACTCAGCACAACTTTGAGCAGGAATTCGAAAATGAACTACATTCGACTGACATTATTATCCCAGAACAGCAAAGAGCAACAGATCCAAAATTACAGCCATTCAACAAGCAACTATAGCATCTGCTATAAATTTAAGTAATGCAAAAATAATTGTACTTTTACAATAAATTATGATATAAATAATTAGGTATTAGATTTTGACATGTAACTATTATTGTTAATAATATTTTACTTCATGTTTACTTTATCAATAATATAATAAAATATGTTTCTAAATAAACTTATAATCAGATAAAAATATCTCAACTTTTGATTAGTTCTGTTGACTTTCCTCACGCTCGTAGAAAAACTATTGTAACTAACACTTGCGGAAAATGTTTTTCCGCACTCGGCTGCTTCACCGAACGTGTGAACGGTAGACTCGTGCGAAAAAATTCATTTTCCGCACTTGTTAGGTAAATAGGTATTTTTCACGACCATGCGTTTTAACCCACTTTCCCGCAGGCATTTTAGTTTTGAAGGTGTCAATTTCCCGCACTAGTGCGGGAAGGTAAAATTATGCAAATTTTGACCTTATTATATAGTTTTTTACTTCGGAAGTTATAACTATTGTTACAACAGGTAGGTAAATAAATATTTACGAAATAGTCCATCAAATAAAATTTACACCTTTTCTAGCTTTTTGTTGCATTTTTAGTTTTTTGAAAATATAAAATAATTAATATATTTTGATACAACCCTGTACATTCTTTGAATTAGTGTCACAAAACAACCATCAAACCACCCGAGTTTGATATAAGAAAAATATATCAAATAAAATTCTTTCATCTACAAATGACTTAAAACCGTTGCCGTCACCTTTATCGTCATCTGTATGTGCAGACCTGCAAACTGCAACCGATGCCATCCTCATCGACGTCATCTACTTAACAGTTAATACCAAATAACTCCACTGGACCGGCAATTTTAAGTAATTTATAGAACGCAAAAAATTGTGTTTTTAATATTAATATTCATCATAATTAATAGTTTTTGGTTGAAGATTTGTATAATATGTATGTTGAAATAAAATAAGTTTTGAAAAATGGGTTGGTATACTTTTTTGTGTATACGATCGTAGAAAAAATAATGTTCCTAACTCATGCGTAAAGTATATTTCCCGTCTTTGACCGCTTGCCCGGGGTCAACTGCCGTCGCGTGCGAGAAAGTATCACTTTCCGCACTTGTTAGGAAAATAACTATTTCCGGTCCCTAGCTGGCGTCCATTTTCCGGTCTTGATCGGCAAAACGTTATTTTCTGGACGAAAAATTGTCCAGAAAGTGTATATGTTCTGGTCGGTCTTAAAAAAATAGTAATTTACGTTACAAGACCGGGCAGAATGTGTATACACTTTCTGGTCGGTCTTGAAAAAAAGCTTTTTTCTACTACCGTGCGCTTTAACCCACTTTCCGCACGCATTTTAGCTTTGAAAGTGTCACTTTCCCGCACTAGTGCGGGAAAGTAAAATTATGCAAATTAAGACCTTATTAGATAGTTTTTTAGTTCGGAAATTATAACTATTCTTACACCAGGTGAATAAATAGTCCATCAAATAAAATCAACATGTTTTCTAGCTTTTTGTTGCATTTTTAATTTTCTGAAAATTTAAAATAATGAAAATATTTTGATATAACCTTGTAAATTCTTTAAAGTAGTGTCACAAAACAACTATCAAACCACCCGGGTTTGATATAAGAAAAATATATCAAATGAAATTATTTCATCTACAAATGACTTAATATTGTTGCCGTCACCTTCATCGTCATCTTTATGTGACCTGCAAACGATGCCATCCTCATCAACGTCATTCACTCACCAGTTAACACCAGATAACTCCACTGGACCGGCAATTTTAAGAAATTCAAAGAATGCAATAAATTGTGTTTCTAATATTAATATTTATAATAATAATTGATAATAATAATAGTTTTTGGTCTAAATTTTTTATATGTATGTTAAAATAAAATAAATTTTGAAAAATGGGTTGATATACTTTTTTGTATATACGGTCGTAGAAAAAATAATGTTCTTAACTCATGCGTGTCTTTCCCGCCCTTGACCGCTTGCCCGAACTCCGCTTCGCGTCGTTCGGGTCAACTGCAGTCGCGTGCGGGAAAGTATCACTTTCCGCACTTGTTAGGAAAATAACTATTTCCGGTCCCTAGCTGGCGTCCATTTTCCGGTCTTGATCGGCAAAACGTTATTTTCTGGACGAAAAATTGTCCAGAAAGTGTATATGTTCTGGTCGGTCTTAAAAAAATAAAAAGCTTTCCAATGTCGAGAAAATAGAAAACTTGACAAAGGAGGGGAGGACAATATTTAGAAAAATGAGGAAGGACATAGCTTACTTATGTCTTTTGAAAAAATAACCAAATCCCTAAAAGATTTTGAGGAAAATATTTAGAAAATTGAGGAACGACATACCTTACTTATGTCTTTTGAAAAAATAACCAACTCGTAAAAGAAATTGAGGAGAATATTTGGAAAAATTAGAAACGACATAGCTTACCTATGTGTTTAGCAGCTCGTGAAAGGAATGGAGGACAATATTCAGAAAAATGGGGAATGACATAGCTTACGTAGGCAAGCAAACTCGTAAAAGGAAAGTATGAAAATTAAATAGAGCCATTTTACATGTAACTGCTTCGGCTTATACGATATTTTGACAGCCCATACTGGGCAACAATTTCCCCTACTTGTTAACCCATACCCATTTAACAAACGAAAAGCACATAAGCGCACCCACCCCATCTGGAAACGAACAGCCTAGGAACGAGCACTTTCCCACAGTGACAGTGTGGTAATGAGGTAATGCGTGCATCCGTGCGGGAAAAGGTCAATCGTAAGCAACAATGTTGGTATTTTGTACAAGAAATTGTGGAAAGGATTTAGAAAAATGAAGAACGACATAGCTTACCTATTTGTTTTGAAAAAATTAGCAACTCGTAAAAGGAATGGAGGACAATATTTAGAAAAATGGGGAATGACATAGCTTACTTAGGTAAGCTATAACTCGTAATAGCATATTACGTAACGTGTGTGGTAAGGAGCATTCACGAATGGAAAAGTTACGCACGATACCGCGTAGCGGCGAGTGCGTAATTCCGTGAGTGCGTAAAATGCTCTACAACACGAGTTACGTACTATACTTTACCTACGACCTACTTGTACTTGTATTTTTTATAAGAAGCATAAGAAATAACAGTTACATAATTAGAGGTGCTTGGTAAACTCCATCTCTATTACTCTATTACCAATGAGAGAAGCACATTAAAGAACTAACGTTTAATCATTATTATTATTATTAATATATTGTTAATAATCGAAAGTCCATTTTTTAATTATAATCAATACATATACATAGCCCTTTGGGCTTTTCATAGTTAAACGTTGCCATATGGCCATATAATAGCAAAATACTTTTCGTTAATAACTATATGTAAAATTTTCTGTAGTCTATATTTTATGTCTTCCTCTGGTCTCTGGTGACATTTTATTTATTATTTTCAAAGTTATTATATGGTTCTATCTGGGGAATTAACTTAACGTTTGACAACACTGTTTTTTCTAACCGGCATCAGCCGCCACTTGGTTTCTCCCCCGTCAAGAGCAGTGGAAACTGGAGTTAGTCCTCACTAAGTCTACTCTCTTATTTCGCTGAAAGGGGATATAATCGTTCCATTATAGTGGTTAAAACTACTATTTTTGAAATTGTAGGTGGTATATCTTTGACATATTCTAAAACCGTTTTTTTTGGATTATCAATCCCGTTATGCCAATATTCCACCGAATCAATTGTTTTTACACTTATGATAGGTGGTATTTGTGAAAAAGTACTTGGATCCTTCGGTAGCGCTGCACTTGACAATCGGTTATCAACAATATTTAAGAGTTCTTTTAGAGCAGTATTCTCCTACTTATGCCGTACTTACTGCCCACGATCTTAATTTCGTTCTGAACTTATAGTTTAACTCAAATTTGACATCATTTGAATTTTACCTTGTGTTTAAAGTTACCACTTTTCTTAATATTTTTCCATTTTTTTGGAATCTCACTCATGATGGCAATGTAGATAATTTTTCAAGCTTATAGGTTAAACTTGTTATATAGCACCGCTATCGAGTTACAATATTTTATAAAAGTATCACATGTGCCTCTCTAAATAACTGTATGAAAACGACATCTGATCCCGTGGAGTTTATCAACGCTATTTTGCTTAAATCATCAAACTATTATATGAATCGATTATATAAACGTTTACAAAGTATACTATAAAGTATAAACTTAAAAGTGTAGAAAATATGCTTCTATATTGCTTAATGGTCATCA
>CAJUYH010009677.1:0-13382 GCA_910591685.1 Galerucella tenella
CATCATCATCATCATCATCATCATCATCATCATCATCATCATCATCAGTAACAGCAGCATTTCGCATCGTTTGTGTATGAACACTCTCGCGTCGTATCCAAACAACAGTCAAATCCTTTCCTCCCCGTAATTTTAAATTTGCCGGTGTTGTACGTATCCTCTTCCATGTTTTTCCAATATTATATTTATTATTAGTTGAAGCTACAATATGAACATGAAAATACAAGAATAAACCATATAGATACAATGTTAATATAAGATAGTTCTTTGTATAACGATTTCACCTTGAACTTAAGGATAAAATACTTATTTACGTTTGACTAAACATCGATCTGTATTCCTTGGGGGACTTGCAGTGCCAATACCACTTTCCAATGGTGATGCTATATCAATTGTATCAGGTGAAATACTCCGCAATGAAATATCATCCATACTTTGTAGAAGATCTTGTGACGATGATGACGATCTATTGTCATCGTCGACTGTATTTTGTCGCAACACACGCGCGGTCGAATTTTGATCGTGCAACGATTGCGCGTCCGATTGAGATTGAACTACATGAAAATATTAATAGTGACATGATCATAAGCTGCCGCATAAATAAATTTCATTTTTATTTGATTTTTTATTAATATTATTTTTTTCATTTCTCGTATATGTTGTGAAAGATAATACCTCTAAACGATTCGCAGTCACTAACCCATGTAAAACTAGAACTCCGTGAGACTGCTGGCGATGTTTGTGTTGCTGAATCCGAATAGGTAAACGATACAATAGATACACTATTTGGACAACAGGGACCAGATCCATTGCGCAAACGTGACAAAACAGATGTAAACGATATTGGAAGCTATTAAATAATTATTATAAATCATGAAGATAATTTCAACAGTAGCTACAGATATTTTCATAGAATCTTGAATAATTATTTAATTCATTAATTATATTTCGATAGATTGAAGTACGAATATTTTAAAATAAACTCACTGGTGCTGTTCGTGGATTGATATCAACAGCGATAGTCTTGACATCATCAACTTCCACTTGTTCAGATTTCACTCGCTCAATGCACTGGGAAAATGATTCACTTGAATCTTTCAGTAAGTCACAACTTACACCCACATCATGTTGTCGTAGCATAGAATATGGATTGTGCATGAAAGGAATTGTTTGATTAATGATTTTCTCTGACTCAAATCGTTTTTTAGCGCTGGCCTTGAAACGTATAGGTCGAGAAGACAATGTTTTTTTTTTATTTTTGAATGTTGATACATTATGAGTGGATGTTATGTATTTATGTTCATTGTATGATTTATGTAATACGTTATTTAACGCTTGGTGAGATTGCGATGACACTCTAACTAACACTGCATTACTGAGACTGTCGCTATCAACTGATGTCAGCCAATTACGGAATATTTGAGAAGAAGATGATGGACATTTGTGTTCATTTAGCGCCATTGATCTTGGTCTTGGAACATTGCCATCCAATGATTTACAACGCACTATCATCTCGCGGCCATAGCCAATGAGAATTTCATTGCAATCCGGTTGAAATAAATGGTGTGTCAACTCATGAGTAATAGCCATTGGTGGTATACTATTTGACATATTACGTTTTTTCTTGCACATTCGATTGCAGAATAAATTATTCCTATTATTAGATGACTCGAGACGGTTATTTCGTGGTGGGAATTTGTCATTTAAATTATATTGTTTTTTTTCTGGCAGTAAATTTTTAACAGTAGAAAATTTCATACTTAACTCTATTTTTTTTTTCTTTGGCTCTACATGAAGAAATTCGGAGCACCGCGATTGTATATCACTCACCCTGACAAACCCAACATTTATTGGTAGACTAGAAGAATTTCTTAAAACATTTTCATTATCATTTTCGAAACCACTTGGTTCATCATAATCTGAATTGGTTACATCGTATTGTTTTAATGTTCGTCTTGTGAGCACCGAATCACTCGATAAATTATCACTATTTCTTGGACATCTGATAGACGAAAATGTATCTTTGGGTTCATCATAATCGGTATTCAATAAATGACCTTCAACACAACACAGGATTTTTTTTTTCACTGGTAATACTGTCGATAGTTCATCGATTTGTAGATTGCTTTGTGAATTGTCAGTATCAGCAATACCAAATTCATTTAATAAATCGTGATATTGAATGACTGGTGTTTTATTAACATTTGGACGTGGTGAAAATGCCATTAGGTGAATTGTGACATTTTTATTTGATGTCATTGATGGTGAGAACGAAGACGGAGAGAAGTCCATTGTACTTGAAGTTGGTAACAGTGTAGACATATTAAAGGGTGGCGATATATTTTCATTATTGGCCGAAAATTCATTTTTACAAGATTCGTCGCCCGTCAATGACGTACATTGTTTGTATGTGGTCCTATGAAGGTGGTGGTGCTGTTGCCGAATCGTTGGAATATCTTTTGAGGTTTTGATCAATGGTGCAGATGGTGATGTCACAATAATATCGTCAATTTCCTCCTGCAATAAACAAAAAGTAATTATTCAGTTGTTGTGAAATGTATTATCGATCATTATCATATACAATTTTCATGTAATCTACGAAAATAAAGAAAAAACTGATGAGCATCCAGAGGAGGCATAATAACACGTACGTTGTGAATTAAAGTATTGTTATTCTTTCACACCTGCTATTGCAATATTACTACTTATAAATGACTATATATACAATAATTGATTGCTGATGTTTAGTAATCAATTTGATTTTTGTTTGATATGTTTTTCAAAAATACGTCACTTGATTCTGTTTGATCGTCCGCGTTCTAGCATTTGAATTTTCCATTGTTGATTTTAGCGCCATCTCTGTACAACGATTCGAAACAACTACAACTCAACGTTTCATACGTTACATTTTACTTTTAGATCATGTAGGGTATATTCTATCTCAATATAAGTGTGAATTTTCTTCTCTAACAACCACATCACTCGTTGTAAATGATAACACATTTTTAAAATCCAGAAAGCGCTGCAATTGGTTCTGATCTCAAATATATTTGTGAATACTCTTATTGTATATAAGTATTTCTTGATAAGATGACTAATGGTCGCGTATATCCATTCATTTATTAACATAAGTTGATGTAAATTTTGAAAGTAAGTTCAACGAGTGTGAAATCATAGGAAACTGTAAATATAAAAATTGTATCTATATGTCATATTATTATAATAATGCAAATTAGCTATCACACTTTTGATAGTGTTACGAAAAATAAAATTGAAGAAAAAAAAATATATATATACATATGTAATTGTGATAAAAAAAAAAACGATATCATATAAATGAGACTTAACTGGTGTACAAATCGATTATAAGAGCCACATATTGTGGATATTTTGCGAAAAATGATTTTTGAAGCCCATACGTTCAAACTGCATATGAATTTTATACATGAAACGGCGTTGTTGCGCAGCCATAAGTTACGAAGAATACGAAGAAAACGAGGAAGAAGACAAAATCAAGGAAGAGAAAAAAGATAAAGGAGAAACGATGATAAAATACAGAGAGAGAGTAAAAAACGTAAAAAGCGCGCGGTATGATAAAGAGGTCATTACCCTGATCTTTGTTTGTTGAAATGTTGTTATCCGAATGCAAGTGATGTATAAAAAAAATTGTCAAATCGTTATGATTAACTGACCCAAAACTGCCTATAATTCTATATCTATCTACTAATTGTAGAGACATGACATGAAGAACTTAGTTCAGCAATTGTCGGACCACCACAAGATATATAATGATGGAATCAAAAAAAAAGTTGCAATTAACAATCTATTGCTGTATGATTCGCGTGGTTATCAAGGCATAAGATAGAGTTGGATGTTGTAGAGCCAAGTATAATTCATTTATTTCATAACAGAACGGAATAATGGCAAAGAAATAGGGGAATATAGTGATGGCCGTTGAAGGAAAGAGTAGACATTGTATTTACATGTGTAAAGAATTTTTCATATGATAAAATGCACACGTCATAACTGTTTCCCTCCTTCTCCATATATATCATTTCACTTCATCCAGTATATTAATTATGGACGACATAGAGCATTAAATGAAATTATTATATTAACATGATGGAATTCTCTAATTCTCTGATAGCTGCAACGTTTCTTCATAAATGCACATATATTCATATAACACAAATTATTATTATTATATATCAAATGATAATATGCGTGATGTACATCATATTGATGTACATTCAACTTTAATGAATTTATTTATTATTTTATTCTCACACTCACTTATCTCCCTTATCTGATTTATTTATATGACATTATTTACTGTGTTTATCTCATTACATTGATCATGTATTTCTAATGCATGTTCACAATGCCTTAAAACATGAGAATTAATATGCAACCGCTATATGTTGATTTGAAAATTCTTCAACAATTGTCTTATATTGAACTGTTGCATAATTTATCACAAATCAATCCAATCAATACCAATCTTCCCTACTAAGTTCTTTGAACCTGTGGGTAGTGAAACAAATTTTGCGTACATTTCTATCAACCAACGTATAATACAAACATATTCGACACACCCAACCGGATGCGTGGCAGTCCTACACGCTACTAACATCCGCCCACACACGCGCACACACACATACACTCACGTGTATACACAAGTTTACATTCACGATATACAACTTATATCTATACAGAAAGTTCGCCACTCGTCGTCACGTGTATATTTACATCGACAACACCACTAAACGTCACATGAGATATGTATAAATATACCACTGCAATGCGAAAGAGTATCGACCACTCTTGTTCCAGCAATGATGTACTATATAGACATAAATATTCATAGATACGATAGATAATCGTGTATACTTGTTCTTATATGGTAACCCATGTCCCTATAAATATACATATGATATTACAGAGTAGACAATGACGTGTAGGTATACATATTTCTTATACTGTTTTTATACCCGAAGTGTGTGGGAAACATCGTCCGCATTGTCTGTTATAGCCATTGATGTGGGTTATACGCATTTTACCAATAGTCCTTAGAGAACATATAATTATTTCTGCTCTTTATAATGAAGCAGGAGGAAATTCACATGACTATTGTGTAATAGTATTTAACGTCATTATATAGACAGTTATATCGACATATTTTAAACCTAATTTTCTACATAGGAGGAGAGACACAGGAAACTGTTATCAATATGCATCATTAACTCATATAATATACTTACTATCACTCTAGCGAGATAGAGCTCAAGCTCGAGGTATGGATCAACTTCATTTCGTGATGTTACGATAGTGCTAAGATAATGGTGATGGTCATCTTGCCTTTCGGCGATTGGCGCACGATCAACCATGCCATTACTTTTAGTTTGATGAAAACACGAGACCATATCCATCGATCGTTCGATCTGCCGTGACCCGACACTGTGTACGTTAGTAGTGGTGTCCATTGGTTCAACGTGACTTTGGCTCCAAATGCATTTTCACGTGCATCTGAAATAATAATATTAATATTACCTATTAAGCCAAATACCATGATATTTAGATAGATTACTCAATTATTCATTACTTAAAGACGGCATCTTATATGCCAAATATTAAAGCGTAAAAATCAAACTGTGAGTTTATATATGGAAACTAGAGATAAATATAGTGACAATGATTTCTCAAATGACTATGGTTTAGTAATTGCCATTTTTATTTTCACTTCATTTCAACCCCAATGTTAATGCCGAATTATCAATTATTGTAATAATATGATTTTCAGTGTACAATATGGGTAATCAAGAATAATCATTTGGCAAGTAAAAAATGGAAAGTATTTTATCCCTGATGGGCGTCGTATTGCGTCGCGCTCCTCATTCATGTCAAAGCGAATGAACTGATTAATTCGATTGACAGTAGCTATGGATATATCGAATATTAAATTGGGTGAAGTTCAAAGTGGATATATTTGATCATAAATCGATGAATATATGTACACTCAAGGGCATCGTGATATCGACAATATAATTTATGATCCATTTCGTTTTTATCTCGTGGTAGGAATTCCTGACGGCTCACACCGCTGATATCGACGATGAATAGTCAATCACGCAGGTATTAAAGTTTATATAAACATCTTTTGTTCACAAATGCATATTGATATTTATGAATCTATACATGACTTTATGTAATGACGAGGAATGAAAAATTAATGAGGCTCAGTAAAATTTATCGATTATGTACATTATAAAAAAATTTATTCCTTTATATATAAACAGCTTCAATATAAAAAATTTCGTCGAATTCATGCTATCCGTGTATTCTATCCAATGGACTGTTATTCACGCAAATTTTATTGTTAAATTGTCAAATTCAAAGTATCCACAAGGTGATATGATGATGGAATGTAGAAAAGTAACCGTATGTCTGTGTTTTAATGTATCAAAGACGGACATTATCAAAGTATTGTATATAAAATATTGTCATGGGACTTGAACTCAAGTTTAAAGTCCATTCACCAAATAAGGAAAAATATACAGTTGACAGTCACTTTATGGACCAATTCGTGATCGTTGTGCAGTTGTGATATGGTGCGGAGGCTTTGCGCCTTAGCTAAACTGGTTTTACATGCAGTGGATTTCAATACGGTCAAGATATGGACATGAATCTTCAGTGAATCGACCCTCTGTCGTGGCCTCGTCTTTTCCATTCATTTTGCCACTATATCCATTCAAATGTGTGTATGAATGTGAGTCTTCAATGACCTGTTGAATTTGTGTAATTACAAATCGTGTGTTTTTTTCGTTGATAATCGTTGCTATTACCAATCGGCATATATCAGTATTATCCAAGTGAAGAGATGCCACCATGTTATCCAAAATGAGAAAATTAATATTTTTTTCTCTCTTCAATTATCAATTAGTCCGCCGCAAACTTTGAAGTTACTTTTTCAGTATATCTTTGCTACGAAAAACACTCCGTCGTATATATATTGTTGTTCAGATATGTCAATTCGTGAAAATGGCAATGGGATGGCTGGAAGACATTGTAAAATGGCGAATCAGGTAATTATGTTGGAAATACGGTGTATTGTAATGCATAAAATATAATTTTATAAAATAACCATATTGCTTTATGAAATAATTTTGTTGGACAATTTTTCATCAAACTTTCGAATTCATTGCCCAAATGAATTCAATCCTATGGGTTATTAATTATAATATTCGAATAAACATGCTCCTCATTCGGTAATTGTAATTTACATAACCTTCAAACCAGTTGAAATTATTTCGAAATCAACGTCTATAGAGGATAAACTATGGAAAAATTTGGCCATGAAAATAAATGAAATGCAATACAATGACGCATAGAACCAACCAACAACATTAAAATTACATTCAATAATAATAGTAGTAATAATAAATGAACGAAAAAGAGAAATAAATATATTGTTCGTTTATGTGATTCGAAAAAAATACTTCCATTTCTGGCATGCGAAGAAATTTACGTAAGAAATTTACGTACGCTGGTATAGACAAATTTGGAGTAAAACAAACAAAGTATACGCTCAAAGAGTCCTATATCTTTTAACATTGAAACGAATTAGACGTCAGGCGTTTTCATTTTATGAAATTGCTTCTTCCAGTTGCTGATTAAAAAATGGAAAGTTTGAGTCACGGTAGTGGCATTAACAACAGAAAGAGAAGTGAAACAAGAAGAAAAAGAAAATTATGGGATAACTGGTAAAAAATGTGAAACGATCGTGAAATATTCATCTTTTGTATTTATAGTATCAACAAAAATGTATATATTTATTTTCACATTATAATTATCAACCCGGCGAATTACCTATAACATTTATACGTACAATTATGGGTGAATTTCACTGCGGAAAATCCGTCGAAAACAAAAAACTAAGTGTTTGAAAGAACCATCAGCATATATGAATGTAAAAGTTGTAGTTGGTGTAACTATTTTATTCCCATTATAACATGATTCATAAGCTCAGTTTATAAACATATATGAATACATACCCACAAGGACTGATATAGATCGTGAAGAAGCAATAAGAGTGTAGAGCATGAGGAGCGAGCATAGACATATAGATTGCGCGCACATTCGCGACGAATAATTCTAAGCAAAAAATGAATAAGAAATCATCAACTTTTTCCCTGTATTATATGTATACAAATTATGTGTATTATCTTGTGTCTCATATGTACGTTTCATATATTCACATTTATTTTAATCCAGAAATCCAGGATTGTGTGAATTGTATCATTGTGTGAAATACATGACTCACAGTTATTCTCCAACTGTGATCCATCGCGCGTAATTTAACCTTGTAAAAATAAAATTCACCACATGCAGTCAAGCATAATTTCATGTGAATGAATGCGTTTCATCGCGAGTAAAGATCACAACATGACTCTACAACAGGAGGGCAAAATGGAATGGAAAAAAAAAAAGAAAAAATGTCTATAATTTATATATAATGATTTAAGATTAAAAATGTTGGGTCAGTAAATGCTCTTTGATTAATATCAAAAAGCATTCACGAAATTCTCATAGTGTTTCGAGAAGTATTAAATTGTATAAAAAAAAAAGGAAAGAGGGGGGGGGGGAAACAGGTGGTTCACGCACGTGTTAGTCACATGGACTCATAAAGTAAGGTCAACTCCAACCAACACCGAAGAATAATGTAAAACTAATGTTCAACGGCTACTGTTTCCTCGCTTTTAACGTTTCATATTTTATCTATAATCGGCACAACTTGTAGAGTTATCATAAAACCTAACATTGAGCTTTGCAGACTCGTTATGTATAGACACTGAATCACTGCCGTTGTGAACATCATTGCTGTAATATACATTTATATGAGACACACTTCACAAATTAAACCGGGTAATATACAACGCGCATGGTTTAAAGATTTATGGATTCGCTGTGATTATATACAAATATCGTTACTGAACTAGTAATAGTAATTTTTAATTAAAATTTTAATTGAATTTATCAAGAAAAGATTGTGATTTAGCGAAAGGAATAGTCGAATATTTCATTGTTGTGTATTCTTATAGATAAAAAATAATCATGATAAAATGAATAGCATTGATGGAGATTTAGTCTTCATGGAAATTATTGCGCGATGATGACGATCCCGAGTGATGTCATGATGATAGCATGAAGTGTAAGTTTGTCGGCTGTTTGCTGATCATACAATTCTGACTAACTATCAGATATACTTATATATACTTATGCGAGATTATATGCGAATATAAAAAATTGTGATTATAACAATTTGGATACTCACTGATGAGATATGAAGCACGCGTTGAAATAGTAAAAGAAGGATCCACGTGGTTTTCATCGCAAAAACCACATAAGTAGTCATTGAAATTACGGTGTGGTTTTTTGTCGCGACTTCGGTGTGCAATGTATTTATCGTCTTGATTTTACATTAATGTAATATCTGATCAATTAGATCACTGTTCATCAACAATATTCAAAAAAAAAATTCACCGTGCAAACGATAAACTATACGTCTTATGTATAGCCTCAATTGTGTAATATAAAATTTCCTCCCATAGAGAATAATAAAATTTTTGTGAAAAAACAATGTCATAAATATTCAGTGAATATCGGACAGTTCTTGTTTTTATTAACACCTGGGTATCTGAACATTGAATATTGATATTTACATGAAAATAATCGGGCACATTTTCAGTTGTTGGAAAGTTTATTTTCCTTTTTATTTAGTGCGTCCCGACACATCTATATTCAGAGCCGCGCGTGCACGCACGCTAGATACACGCATTCACACAGACACACTCATACACATAAATTATAATCCGTATAGCGTGATGGTCAACGCAACACTGACGTGGTGCTGAGAATCACGCAGCTCTGAAACCCCCGAGTGCGCGCCGCGCTTGTCCCCATACCACAATGGCATATAATATGTTTATTGTACGCGGCTTAGAGAGGGCTACGCAACGTGTATACACTATATATAGCATACAGATCGGAAGCCCCCCCCCCCCCCCCCTCAGTTTTTTCCATTGAGGCTAGTGCATAGTCGCCACAATATTGTGCTTGACATTCATGATATACCAAGCACGTAGAGAGGCGTAATAGCACATCAATATGTACATGCAGCTAACTTGCGCGACATGAGAGCCGTGTCAGGCGCCCATTACGTCTTGTGAAATTGGCCAATACAGTCACACCCATTCACTCTTTCATATTTAGAGTATATTTTCGTTCATAGCGACCCGTACCCCCGTCTATAAATACACGTAATACACAAGCATACCTGCCATGACTGCAACAATAAATAGATGACGGTATGAAATTGCTCAAAACACCATAAATACTGATATTTATTGGCCAATTAGCGGTATTATCAGTAGACCGTCCGACATCTTTAACAGTTATGTGAAAAAAATTTAATATAACATAGCCATTAACATCGAGGTATAGAAAATAAGCAAATATGATATGAGGAATGTTTAATGAAAAAACTAAAAATCATCTTTGAAAACTACGTCGTGATTTATTCTCGAGCATACTGGTATAGACTGGTTGGTGGATTCTATGAAGGGCCAAAAATTCTCGATACGGTCACGGCGGGCGGTCGTATTGTCGGCATGTTTCTTCTCCTTCTGCTCATTTCTACCACTCTCACTCTCTATTTATTATACTATTTTATATATATATATATACCGGACGCACGAGATCCTGTCATGTCAGACACTGTATAGAGGCATTCTTGCCACTACATAAGAACTTTAAATCATGTACACTGAAAGTGTAAATCACAATTTATTATGTTTCACCATTGTTAGAAACATTATGGCCATTATGGTTTAACACACCTTTCACATCTGAAGTGATCACGGAAAAAAAACAACAAATGTATTTCACTCGATTAACATTCACGATCATATATATATATATATATGTCAATGAATATTATATATAATGTAATGATGACGAAAAATTAATAAAATTCATCATAGTCATATATATATCAGGAGTAAATTCATGTAAAATAATTTATGCGATATATGCAATTAATTATTCTCTGTGACATGAAAAAATCGAATGAAATTCAGTGCAATTGAAGTGAGAATCGGCCACGAGCGCATATGAAATGACGAGTCTCTATAAGTTCAATATTGTATGAACCAACTATACGCATTACATATGTATACCTGTGTGAATACACTTTTTGTGAACAGAATCAACGTTTTCCCATGCCACCGTTTCTTTCCCATATTTCTCCAAATATAAAGAAATTAGACAAAAAACAAAGTCGTATTGTATATTAAAATTTCATTAATGTTATATACCATTGTAAAATCCCGTGACTATTTGTGCTTCCTATATCGCTATGAATATATATATATATTCGAATTGGCGAATTGATTTATAAAGAAAATCAGTCGACGCTTCAGCTAACGAAGGCGGGAGATTTTCATATAAAATCGATCTAGTTGTCTTTTATTTTAGTTTACATGCACTTATCGTCATTTATTCATAAATTCATGTTATTTCATTTCATTTTTATTTTCTTATGATATCTTATTGGACTTAGAGTTTCACGTCTAATATGTCACCATCAAGTTATAATCCGCCCAAGATACATTCGGGGCAGATTATGGCTACAAAAAGTATTATGTGTATATATAATAATATAAAAGTGAATCAGGTTCAATACGATTTATACCCAAAGAAAAATATGACATGGAATCCAAAAATATGTTATTGCATTAAGATTTTTTGATGAAAATATATAGGTTTTTATTGCAATAATATGATATTTTATTGTATATTTTTGCCTACGTATATGTCATCGTGTCCCCAATGCCACTATTGTTTACCTTGTTGTATACAATACTACAAAAATATTGATAATCTTTAGTGCCTGAGACGACGCCAAGACAACACTCATAACACTCCAGTATGTATATGCTAAAACAATAATACATATATCATATATACCAACATATGTACTGATGTATCGATTTATGAAAGTACAAAATATGCATCGAAGTCGACTGTCAATTGTACAACATCAACTACAATATATGTATGTATAATTCATGGGTCAACTCCATATTGCTTTGCCCGTAATTTTCTTTCGAAAGTTATCGTCATATATTAGTCCTTGGGGTATTCACATTATTCCAAGAATTCTTTCGATCATGATATCACGAAATTTCCGATTCGATTAATATCGCCATGTCATTAACACCGTAAATAATATTCAATGAGCACAGATTGTAAACGATGCAAAAGAACGAGGTGGCCAATGCACTTTCCAGAGACCATTGACAGTTGTCTCCTACTCTGTCTCGCTCTTCTACCCTCTATATCTCCACTTCTCATGTTCTTGTTTGTATAAAAACTTGACGTGATGATTCTGTGACATCCGGTGTGCCTGCGGCAATTCGCAGCTGTACTAAGAATAATAATAGGATAAAATCTCATATTACTAGAATCTATACGAAACATAGTCGAGGCATAGTGGTATTCATGCAAAAACAGTGTTCCAATGATATATATTTTTCATTGTATGTCTACATTTTTCGCAGTATACTTGACGATTGAATTGTATGCCTACCTATACACTTGTATATATAAGTATACCATTAACCAACAACGTATTCTAGTTCTTTGATGTATATATTTCATGATAACTTTCATCTAATGAGCAATATCATTTCTGCAAGGGATATTATATATACATATATATATATATATATATATTCATTGCGACTGATAAAGAATCCTGTAGTATGTTGCGTCTGATACGCTCAGACACGAGAGAACAAACTCAACATATAAGTGAATGCTTTAATGCAATTTTCATAGAGGCCAAATCCTAAAGCATTATATGAGTAAGCGGGACATATGAAACATAACGCCCAAATTCGACATTCAACAAAACATTGTCCAATTTTTATTATAGTTAAAAAGAAATTTTTTGGGCTGCATCTCACGCACGATTTCCACGACCAGTTTTTGTAGTTCATTGGTGCTGCGATCTCTCGTCAAATTCACATCACTTTATTCGTTTCACGTGGCGGACAAATGTCGATGATGACGAGAACAAAACAATAAATAACACATATACGTGTATACATGATCCGTTTTTTTTGTTTAATTAATTCTCATCTTAAGAACGTTCCACCAAAGAATTAATGCATCATGCACGTATGTTCCAATGGAATGATAAACCAGAACACGTATATGTAATTTATAAATCTTCCAAGTCTCGACGGCATATTGTTAAAGTCATATGGATAATAATCTCTATATATATATATATATATATATATATATATATATATATATAT
>CAJUYH010009678.1:0-13379 GCA_910591685.1 Galerucella tenella
ATTCCCAAAAAATAAGAGAAAAAAGAAAAGTTTTTAATTTATACAGTGCCTCAATACTGAATTTTTGACATTGACAATATTATAATCTATTTACATGGAAATAAAAAACAAAAAGTGTCTGAATATGGGATTAACTAAAGTATTTAACAAGTTGAAATTCATTCACAACAATCTTACCAGAACCTTTCTAGGTAAAAAGGTTTAATAAAGGAGAATTGTTGATATCTATTTGGTCGTTAAGATTATCTGAATATTTGTTTTTATTTATATCAAGATTTAATTTTTGGAGTTTAGCTTCTATATGTATGTATATGTATTTTGGGGTGACATTCAATGAGACCTAAAAAATCTATTGTTCCCCCTTACTTCTACTTAGTTTCTGAGGAGAGTCCCCGAAACTAGTGGCTCCTTTAGTCCTATTTCCCGGAGGAATTTTAGGATGTCTGCAGGCTTCAACATAGGTAAATAGTCCTTTCCTCTTTCTCTTCTATCCAGTAATCTCCCAGGTGGTTTGCTCTAGGATTTTGAAGTGCTGTGCAGTTGGAAAGTATGTGGATGCAGGTTTCTTCTTCCATGCCACAAAATCTACATTTTTCTTACCTCAAAATTTGAATCGAAAGTGTGTTGGTTTCGCTAATAAATTATTTGAGTAGTTGGAATTGGATTTTTGATTGTCATAGCTACGTTTGTGTTCTGAAACTCTAGTTTTGAAATTTCTAAAAGTTCTACCTATATAAATTTTATCACAGTTGTCATTACCACATTTTAATTTATATAAAATCCTGTTAATTTTGGAGATTTAGATTTGATATTATTAATGAATTTGGATAAATTGTTATCGGTTTTGAAGCAAAAATAGTAAGTAAATGTGTAATAAAAATAACCAAAAAGTCTTATAGAGTTTTCAGGTAGTAATTTATTATTCACCAACAAAATAAATACGATCCTGTCACGGCTAATACTTTTATGGCTTTATTACATGTCATTATCCCATCTCAGGTCAGGTTAGTATCTTAGATAGTGAAATGAACTATACACTTGCCAAGAACCGATGACAATGCAATATGGATACATTGTTTTGATCTCTTTTTGGGCTGTGCTCACTATAGGCATTAGGCACGTTTTATTTCCAATATTCTACTAAACTATTGTGAATTTTTTTAAATAATTTGAATGTAAACCAACTAAAGATAGATTGGAGGAATCCAGACATGAGGGATCTAAAAAATACAAGTTCCACGAGCACTCAATATTGGTAGTTATATCCAATCTACAGGGTATTTTCACTATTTTTGTGGTTTTCTTTTCAATTACTATTATTGTTAATTATGCAAAATTCTTATTATTTTGAAGATAACTGTGACCACGAACCAAAAATTATCACGGAAAGATTTAGAGTGGGACACACAATTAATCGCCGCATAGGTACTTTCGTTTAACACTCAAGAGTACCACATAATTTAAAGAGAATATAGCTTATTTCGAAAATTGTTTATTATTTGAAAAAGCATATTGTCAAAAACTACAATATGACAACATAAATAAAAATATGCTTGTCTTTCGGAGTACCCCAATATCTATTGTTCTCGAAAGGTCCAACACTATTTACAGGGTGAGCTTTTTAACCGTAACTACAGAGGGTTTTATTTTACATGTGAAAGGGGATATTGATCGACATGTAGGTATGAACACACTTTGCAAGGGTTTTGGCGGATTAAAATTGGTGAAGTATGACTGATTTTACCAGTGGCGGCTCCTTGAAGGAGGCTAGGGAGGCTCAGCCTTCTCAACAATGTATCCAGCAAATAGCACCAGAAATATTTTTTCTCCAAATGACATTAAAAGCGGCCTTTTAATGACACTTGGCAGGCTTAGAAGTTGTACTTTTAATGCCTAGGCAGAAAAAGTCCACTTTTACTGCCTAGGCAGAAAAAGTTCGTTGCTAGGCAACCTTCCAAGTAATAATTTAAATCAAACTGGTTATTAAAATTGACAATGACATTAAAAAAACTCAAAATGATGCTGATGATAATAAACTGGTTTTATTGCATTAAAACTACAAACTACAACACGAAATTTTTATTTATTAGATATATTTATGGTGAATTGTGAACAATTATTTAATACAATTGAACTCTGTCCACTTCCCTCCTTTCCAGTAAAATTAACAACTTTAGTATCCACACTTGATAGGTACTCCGGAAACGCCAGAAAATATGTTATTGGCGATGTTCGACTTATTGGCTAGCGAGTCCTCAATATAGCCCTCCGCGACAGCGGAAGACTTCCATCCTCCATGTTGCTTCAACATTGTTATGTCCCCACCAGAATGCACCAGCAACGTGGCCGAGTTTCTGCGAAAGCAGTGCCCGGTATACTCTTTCGCATGGGATAGTCCCAGAAACGTAGCAATTTCTTCTTGCATTTTACCGAATTTGTGAATGCCAATGAATTGATGATGTGCTTTACCGTTCTCATACTTATAGAAGACACGCCGATTATTTATATTCGAGGGTCTGGAGGCTGCATATTTTCTGTAAACGCTTAAATATTCCGTTACTACAAAAGATCTTGATCTTTTGGTCTTAGTATTTGGTAGCATAATTAGAAATTTGTCGCCCATATCATTTATATCATCTGTTTTCATTTGCAAAAGCTCATCACATCTACAAGCCCCAGCGACTGCAACAATAAGTACAACCTAAAATATAAATTGAAAATTAGTTCTTCAATCCATAATAGATCATTTTCAATATATTCCTACCTTCGTACACAAATACGGTTCATCTGGGGCATCTGATAAAAATTTCTCAATTTCTTCTCTTTGAAAAACTCGGGATTTTTTGCATGGAAACCGTCTGACTGGCGTTTCAAAAAAGCCCGTAACTTCAGGTATTTTGCCAAATCAATGTTATTTTTTATGTTCAGGGTATCTTTCAACATCGAATAGATAGACCATAACGTTGAAGGCTTCATTTTCTTTGAAAGATCGGAAAAATAGACAATCAGCACATTTTCAGAGAAATATCCTATATTTTTCTTCTGTCTATATTCCATGAATCTGCTGTATGTGAGTTCATATACAGTTCTTGATTTTTCCGGTAAAAGGTTAAATTCCACATCTCGCGCCTGGTCTCTTATCTCAGGTGGTGTTAATTGCATCAATTCATCCTCACTTTGCAGTAAATCCATTTCTAACATGACAACGTTTCAAAATTGACAATGACAAAGTAAACAGTAAACAAACATATTCAACAAATGTCATCAGCGGTAAACGTAACGCAGAGCCCAGTTACCTTTGATAAAATAATAGTTATTTGGATATTGATAATGAAACGCAATTTAAATATGAAAAAGTCGATTTTGCGTGGGATTGGAATAAATTTCAAGAAAAAATTATATGTTTCACTCGGCAGAAAAGCAGATTTAATGCCTTGGCTGGTTTCATACCACCAGCCGCGGCATTAAATCTTGCTTTTATGCCTAGTAAAATAAATAACTATTGTTGATAACTTGATTACTCTTCATTTTATTTCCCGTTCATCAAAATTTTATTTCCCGTTTTCACTACATATTTTAGCATCTGACAACAGTGCTCTGAGGCTAGACTCCACATACATCTCTTTCGAAGCACGTGCTGCTCAACACAATTGCCGTTTTTTCTACCACTCCTATTGCTAATACCGTGAAAAATAGCGGAAATGGCAACACTCTCAGTAGGCTAGCTACTAGCGGTTGCGATTATATACGAACCAATACGAACTACGGAATACAGAATACGAGCGTGGGTTCGTGTGTGCTTGTTTTGTTTTAGATGATTAGCGTGAATAATAAATTTTTGTTTTTTCTTGCTACTTTTAAATTAATATTTGAACAAACAGATGTTATTTTTCAAATTTTACAACATAAATTCACTGATATAAGTTATACAAGAGAGAGTTTGAAGCATCACATTGATGAAGTTTCAAGTTTCCTTACTACAGAAGTTCATTTTAATATTTTATTTGAAAATTTTCCAACTGATGAGGCTCCTCCCGCGAAAAGGAGGAAAACATATAATTTGGTAGACAAGAAACCACATTATAAACAACTTTTTTATGAAATTTTAGGTATTATATTAGGTCAAATTGAGATTCGATTTTCCGATTTACATGAATTTTACAAGGTTTTTTGACTTGACGAATAAAAGCTTATTCGAAGGTTTTTTCAAAAGAGTTTTCGAATACACTTTTAGATAACTTAGTTCTAAAATATAAATTTTTTTATAAAATAGCAAAGCACAATGAATTATGCGAACAAAAAAAATGTTCTGGCAAGAGAAACTTCCAGATTGGTTCTTGCTGGGTAACAATTAATTTTGTTACTGAAGTAGTTGTTACGGTCGCTGCGCAAAGGTTAAATTAACTGGCTGAATATTTTTATGTCCACCCTCCTCTCTTAAAAAGTTCACGAGCCGCCACTGATATTCTTTTCCCTGACGAATTTTATAGCTTGTGCCATTTTTTCTTCATCCCAGGTTTTTCGTTTGGTTGATTGTGAACCGGACATTCTAAAAACAAACATTACATATATTTAATAATAGCAAGTGTCTATCATATGAAATCTTAAAACCTAAATATGGAATATCCCGACGACTGTCCATATTTGGATTTTTATACTAGTTCAAACTCTTCTAAATATTTTTTTAAAGTCAAAATATTTTAATGACAAAAAATCACAAAATGGTGAAATAAACATAATACCTATATACTAAATAGTATACTTAACACTTACGTGAACAAACATAACAAACAAAGCACGCCTGCCACACGTGAAGCATTCGCGCAACTGACTCGATGGTGTGGGTAGTTAGTAGACCGAATGAAACAGAAGATGGTCGAGTGTTGCGTTTCATACTTATAGTCTTAGAGAAATGAAGGTATTCCATAATACGATAGTATTTAATATTTGGCGACTTTCCTCTACGGTCGCTGCGCAAAGGTTAAATTAATTGGCTGAATAGAGTATATTTTTATGTCCAGCACATGTCCAGCCTCCTCTCCTAAAAAGTTGACGAGCCGCAATTTACAAATAAACAATTTACTAGATTTTTTGTATAATTAATTAGCCAAACTTACTGGTTTGAGCCTCCCAAGAAAAACTATGGAAGTTTCAATAAATTAAAGTCGTCAAATGCAACTTTATCTCGATCAAAATCTGCGACAATATCCAGCTAAGTAGGTATCTTCTTACTAGCTCCAAAAAAATGTTTTGGAATGTTTATTTATACCTATAAAGCTTGAATAAACTTTCCATAAAATCAGGGAATGCTCAAACGCTGTCAGATTTTTTAAAATTACTAATTGAAAATTACTATCAAATCAAATAAAAATCCTAAGTCGGTAATTTGTTGATTTTAGATTTGGACGAGCTACTGACATATCTAATATGTTTGAAAAACTACGTGGAGCGCATGGGCAGTGTACTCGTGAGACAGCTGAAACGACGCGACGCTATGCGCCGTCAAAGAGACGCGTATTGTGACGTCATTACTAAACATCTTGTCAAATGTAAGTATCGAATCAATGCGAGTGCTTTTTATAGTCCGGTCGCTGTGCGTTTTTATACATGACGATATTGTGCCAATGGCTCATCCTAACAAAGTTGATGATGTAGCGATTCTTGGAGTGGTAAAAGCATCTTTATTATAGTGTATTTTTATCATATTGATAGCTGAAGCACTTCTTCGTGTAAATAAGTGTTCAGTTAGCAGCTTTTTCGCTAGATTCTTCCTGTATAGTGAACCGCAGGTAGCGAGGACAATAGGACCCTAATACTATTACCATTCAAATATATTTAAAAGTGATAAATTTGCCGTGACAGTGCAGTGTAGTTGCAAAAATATTAATACATAGTCTCGAATATTATTTATATTATAAGAATTATAATCAATAGTCGAGGTAAGTTCTGGCCACAGAGTACAGAATATTTTTTCAACTACTAGCATGAGAACACGTTTTATCATTAATCTCATCTGTCTAATGAGAAGTAGTTCAAACCCTCCCCATAGAAAATACAATGAAGGTACAATACTTTTTTATAAGCATACTGCCGCATCACAGTATATGAACGAACCAGTATGTTATCTCGTGAAGTCACACTGCCGAGCTCTCTGTGACCTACAACGTCGTTCGGATGACTATATCATCCGGCGGCCAGTGCTGTGCTGCGATCCAACCAAAGTGCAAGTGGTGAATTTGCGAATAAAATTATTTATTACAGCTTATATTTTTACGGCTTTTCGGTATTATTTTAATAGTTTATAAGCATTTTTTTGCAATGGATACCATTAAAAAGTGTGTGTAGTTCGTGGATGTAACAATAAATATTATAATTGTGATGAAAAATTTTACCGTTTTCCAAAGGATTCAGAAAGGTGAGAATCTTCATATTACATTTATGAGCCTTAGTTCCATGCATTGATTTAATTTGTTGTTTTTGTTTCAGAGCTAAAGTTTGGCTCGAAGCATGCGATAGGCCTGACTTGATACCGAAAATAGAAACTCTATACAATAGTAGGCATCGTTTATGTAGTGCTCATTTTGAACCAGATATGATTATGCAACATCATCAAAGAAGACTTCTTTTAAAAAAGGCTATTCCAATTCCATACATGCAGCGTATGTGAGACGTATTCACAAGCGTATCAGAATTTAGACGATTCGTCTTTATACTGTTACCTTAGAGCTTATGAAAATACGAATAAGTATACTTTTGGAAACTTGAATATGCCGTATGAAGATTTTGTACAATACATCTCATTATTAGAAACATTATTCCAAATCAATTTTGAGAAAGTTGCTACGGAATATAATATTGTTGAATCACTTATAAATATTAGTCAAACAACAGAGTTTGTACATCCTTGTGTTGATTTTCCAATAAAATATTTAATAAAACTTTTCTTCACGGTACGACTATATTACACATTAAAATTTGTCAATAAAAATTTCAAAACACATAATCAAATGAAAATTGTAATATGGAAAAACCAATAAATATTTTGTATAAGACTATTGCTTTATTAACTCATCAGTGTACTGTTCTACAATATTTAAGAAAAAACATTTAACACGTTCAAGTCATTTTGAAACGTATGCACCTAAGCCTATGGTAAAATGAATCGTAAAACGATCCGTTCAAGGTTATCAAAAGCTTTGGCAATTTATGAATGAAATTTATGAGAGATACACTACTGGTTGGTTTATATAGAAATAGATTCCTCAACAATTGTGAATAATGTAGCTGAAGATGTTAAGTTTACTTTTGTGAGATTGATTTTCTGTTTTAATAAAAGCTTCAATTTTCAATCATCTATCACTTTTTAAAATAGGTGCTCCCAAATTAATATACAGGTAACATCTCGGCTGGTATGGGAATGCGGCGAAGAACTTAGAAGACTAGCGACTCGGAACAGTGTAACACTGGAGTGGGTCCTAGGTCACAAAGGAATCGCTGAAATGAAAAAGCTGACGAACTTGCAAGAACAGGATAAACGGACCCGGAACATCTGTGATGCTCCACTAGGTCATGGTTAAAAGGGTGGGTAAAAGAACAATCCATAAAACTCTGGAAGAATACGCCAAGGCAAACACATGGGAAGAAATCCATAAAAGAACCATCAGAAAAAGTAGCGAAAGAACTGCTCTCAATGAGCAGGAGCAAACTACGCACTATAACGGGGCTTCTTACGGGAGACTTTCCCACAAAGGAGCACCTGAACAAAATAGGGCTGTATAACGGAGACCTCACATGCAGGAGATGCAAAAAGGACACTGAAACAGCTCTGCACATATTTTGCAACTGTGAGACGCTGGACCATAGGAGGCAAAAACTAAATGGAAGACCCCAAATCACTCCAGAAGACTTCCACAACTATCCTGTAGTCAGAATGTTAGGAGAGTCCACAATAAGCCCAAGAGGCTGAGGTGGTGCTGGCGAAGGGTTGGCTCCTTTAACCCTCCCTTAACTCCTTTAACCATTTAAGCAGAAGGGGGAAAAACGAAAAACGATATTTAAAAATACTTTTAGATGTAGCCAAGTAAAACAAATAATTAAAAAAAAACTCAACATTATTTCTTGAACTTGAAAAATTGCTTTAGGTCGTGGCACTCGATTTTTTTTGCCTTAGGCGGCGCCTTCAATAAAGCTTTCCCCTTCTAAACTTATCAGATGAAAAAAACCAAAACCCTCCCCATGTAAAAGCTATAACTACGTGACTGGTATTAAGTGGGAGAAAATCGAGATTGGTAATATTATTAAGTGAGGTAAACACAAATAAGAATAAAATAATATAGCTCAAGAAAAAATTTGGACAAATTACAATATGCAATAAATGAAATCTATATGTCGGCGTCAATTAGTGAAACTTGTCATTCTCTGAAATGCCTAGTCATTTGACGTTTTGCCGGCAAACAGCGTAATTTTACATTCGGTACACCCTTTGCCTAATAGTTTCAGGCATTCCCTGTAATGTCGGATTTACGTTAGTCAAACGCCGTAATTTTCCGTTTTCAGCTGTTACTCTGTTTGCCGGGTTTAGTCAATCATTGTAATTAGGCAGTGTTGCCAGTAGTGCATGAAAAGGTATTAAGTATTACATTTTAAACATAAACTCATTTATTATCAATATTTAATTCTATTAGGAGAATGGTTTGGACAAATACAAAAAAAAATATGATTCTGAGATTAATAAAAATCTTGTTAGGTGATCTTGATAATTAAGCAACCAACGGTACTCATTGTCTGGGCAGGATTGAAAATCCATAAGGTCCAGTTGTCCTCTTGAGTTAAAGTTTATTGAAATAATGGGTTTTATGGTCAGATTTGCATGAGACTTACTCTTTTTCTTTTGGTAAACTTCACATGTTTCGAGCAATTTTTCTATTGCATATATTCCGACGTCATATTTTGTTTTTAAGTTGTGCATAATTTTTTCTCGACCGCCATGACCAACATTAATGTGTGCTTCATAAACAACATTAAATATTTTTTCTACTACCGTGCGCTTTAACCCACTTTCCCGCACGCATTTTAGCTTTGAAAGTGTCAATTTCCCGCACTAGTGCGGGAAAGTAAAATTATGCAAATTTTGACCTTATTAGATAGTTTTTTACTTCGGAAGTTATAACTATTCTTACACCAGGTGAATAAATAGTCCATCAAATAAAATCTACATGTTTTCTAGCTTTTTGATGCATTTTTAATTTTCTGAAACTATAAAATAATGAAAATATTTTGATATAACCTTGTACATTCTTCAAAGTAGTGTCATAAAAAACCTATCAAACCACCCGGGCTTCATATAAGAAAAATATATCAAATGAAATTCTTTCATCTACAAATGACTTAAAATGGTTGCCGTCACCTTCATCGTCATCTTTATGTGACCTGCAAACGATGCCATCCTCATCAACGTCATTCACTCACCAGTCAACACCAAATAACTCCACTGGACCGGCAATTTTAAGTAATTCACAGAATGCAACAAATTGTGTTTCTAATAATAATATTTATAATAATAATTGATAATAATAATGGTTTTTGGTTGAAGTTTTGTATATGCATGTTAAAATAAAATAAATTTTGAAAAATGGGTTGATATACTTTTTTGTATATACGGTCGTAGAAAAAATAATGTTCCTAACTCATGCGTAAAGTGTCTTTCCCGCCCTTGACTGCTTGCCCGAACTCCGCTTCGCGTCGTTCGGGTCAACTGCAGTCGCGTGCGGGAAAGTATCACTTTCCGCACTTGTTAGGAAAATAACTATTTTCATAAGGAACCAAGGAAACATACTTTCCTTCATCATGTTTGTCCTTTTTAATAACAATTTTTTCTTCTCCCACTTCCAACACGTCATATAAAGATAAAAGGTGTTACTGTCTTCTGGTTTTTTTCCAGGCGTTTGTTTAGCCCGCAAAATTTCTGTGGCAACCTAAGAGAAAAAAAAAGTAAAATATTATACCAGTTTTCTAATTAAAATCTACATGCTCAAAAACCAATAAAAAGGCACACAATAAAATCATTCTTTCACCAAGCAAATGAATTATAAAACCGTGTTAAATGTGGCAACAGTGTACGAATTTGAAGTGATATTGTAGGTTGCAGAAGTTTGAGGTTATGTTTGAAATCCTAAAAAATGTACTTACCTCTGTCAATTCTCCAATATTCCAAGGTTTTTTCTTGCTTCGATTGGAGTAATAGTGATCTAACTTCTTATAAAACAATTCTGAATGCTTCGACATTTCAGTTTCACAAAAACATCACTACACAATTAGGTACAACGTTTTACTAAGCCCGGCAAACAGAGTTACGACTGAAAACGGAAAATTACGGCGTTTGACTAACGTAAATCCGACATTACAGGGAATGCCTGAAACTATTAGGCAAATGGTGTACCGAATGTACAATTACGCTGTTTGCCGGCAATACTTGAAATGACTAGGCATTTCAGAGAATGACGGATTTCACTAATTGACGCCGACATATATAGGTACCGCTTTCGATTTAACAATTATTGGTATTTAACTTTGTTGCCGACCAAAAGTGGGAATAACTTTTACAGATAAGTACATTTGGCAACAGCTGACTGCGTACAATTATTCTTCTCTCTCTTCAAAGTAATTTTTCTAATATTTTCCTTGTCGTACACTCCAACCGGTATCTCCTGACAAGGCGGAGCTTCCATTACGCAGAGAGAACGTATTCGGCCAGACTGGGATGCAATTTACATTAGATTAGATATTGAAATTTATACAATGTTGTCGATATGTAATGTTGGGTATATTCAGAGAAATGAGTTTCAAATAATTGACACAACAATTCAATTACTTAGAGGATGAGGGAGTGATTTTTGGTTTGGCATGAAATGAGTAAAACTAAAATACAATGTAAGATCACAACAAAATCAACTTTAAATAACGTGAGTAAATGAAACATTGCAACAGTGTCAAAATATCGAGCTGCCCACTGCATAACGTCTACGGCACGATTGGCTTTGCTGGATCGTCAGCTCATTTCACGAGATACCGGTTGGAGTGTACTTGTGTAAATCGTTTGTCGCGAATAGAATCTTCGGAATCTGTATAACTATCAGTCTCTGTATCATCTACCTTGGATACCCCTGTATACCTTACAAATTGAAAACCTCCTCTCTTTTGATGCGAATTCACCGATCAATATTTGCTATCTATTCAAAAAAATTCTTGCTAAATGACGAATATTCTATGCAACTAAATACACTTAGATTCCGGTCTAATACGAAAGATCCCTTGAAAGCCCACGATTCCAAATTGATCTAGCGCCTGTCCATTCCGGAAAAATCAATCCCTTAGACAACCCACCTCCGTCTTTGTCTATCCGCATGCGTGTGACGGAGATAAAGGACGAGCCGTAGCGGATAATTCTAATTTCTGGATAACTAAGCCCACCTGATAATGTGTACAAGTTAGTTCTAAACAAGTTATGATCGGGATAAAGACATGTACAAATGAGCGGTTTTCTAAATTCGATACGTAGAGCTACTTCCTCTAGTACCGATGGTCCAGGCTGTTCCAGTAAGTTGACAATGTATTATTCATTAATTTAAAACTTGATTACTCTAACCAAAAAGTTTTTTGTTTATTTCGCAAACATATTGTGTGTAGATGAACAATTTTTATCGGAAAAAAATGGTATGCATCATTTTTTCTGTTGGTTATCATGTTCGGTATGAACATATAGGTTATCTCTAGTTGTTTTGATAAGAGTTAGAGTGCAATGACCTTTTTCCATAATTTTTCTGATATATTTTCGTTTGCAAAAGCCGTGTGGTCTATATATTTTTTTTCAAAGTGAAGGTATTGCGTGTGGTGCTAAATACAGGGTGGTCTTTAAGTACAGTGCAATCTTCACTTCAAAATATTGCGATTTTTTAAATCAACTAGCCTTAATAAAATGTTGATATTGAGCGAGATACAGGGTGTTGAACACGAAATTTTAATTTTCGTTTTTTAAAATAACTTTAACGCTTTTTGACATATATGCACACAAATTTGAGATTGGAGGTTTTTTGATATAAGAAATCATAATTTTGTACCTATTTAGATGTATTTTGTAAAGGGCGCCACATAGGCCACGTATGCGGCATAAATGTACGCAAAACTTTTTTGCCTTTTACATTAGCGCTACTTTTGTGAAAAATAATTAAAGCCACATCATTACAACCAAAAAAAGGTATATCTGTTAGTATCCCCAAATCTTAACGGTTTTAGAGATAATCACATTTTAATGATTAACTACATGATTATTATTCAATGAAATTACGTTCGAAAAATGTAGTTGTGTGTACAATATTTATCATTTTCAAATATTGAAAGTACCATACATATTTTTCATGTTAACTGCTACTATACCCTAATACTGTTCATCTTAATACTAAAAAAATTATTATCGTACACACAACTACATTTTTCGAACGTAATTTATTTGTTGTAATGATGTGGCTTTAATTATTTTTTACAAAAGTTACGCTAATGTGAAAGGCAGAAAAGTTTTGGGTACATTTATGCCGCATACGTGGCCTATGTGGCTCCCTCTACGAAATATATCGAAATAGGTACAAAATTATGATTTCTCATATCAAAAAACCCCCAACCTCAAATTTTTGTGCATATACGTTGAAAAGCGTTAAAGTTATTGTAAAAAACGAAAATTAAAATTTCATATTCAACACCCCGTATCTCTCTTAATATCAACATTTTATTAAGGCTAATTGGATAAATCGGAATATTTTGAAGTGAAGATTGTACTGTACTTCTATGTACAACTACTTAAGGACCACCCTGTATAAATGGTGTACCTCCGGATATGGACCATAATTAATTTGGTGGGAGTATGTAGACAATAAATAATGAGGTAGGTTCACTTTTCGTCTGCTTGCTTGTGCTTATAAATTATACCAATGCTGAATAATTGCTTTTTGTGAAAAAATTTAATCCTTAACAAAATTTATAATGCAAAACAAAAAAAAATCATTACAAATTATGTTATATTTTCAACTTTGTATTGGGTTTATAAGCTTTTTTAATTTTTACCGCAATTTGCGTGTTTAATTGTGCAATTTTGTACGCACTGTAAAGAGATAAGAAGTAACGGAATTTGACTGCAGTGTTACCGGAGACTAGTGATAAGCAACATTGGTCTTGGTCTTGCAGTCTTGGTCTTGGTCTTGGTCTTGGTCTTGGTCTTGGTCTTGGTCTTGGTCTTGATCTTGGTCTTGGTCTTGGTCTTGGTCTTGGTCTTGGTCATGGTCATGGTCTTGGTCTTGGTCTTGGTCTTGGTCTTGGTCTTGGTCTTGGTC
>CAJUYH010009679.1:0-13378 GCA_910591685.1 Galerucella tenella
TATTTCAGAAATGTCAAATGCTGTAGTGGCGTTCAGTTTGCCGGCAAAATATCATTTTGCGGCCTCTGTTGCGGCTGCAAAATGCTTGTTTTGCGTCCGGTTGCACGAAAAAACTCATACCTATCACAGGTCTCAAAAGTTACTGGTTTTTGAGATATTCGCATTTTCAAACCTCCCGTCATAATTTCCATTTCATTTATTAGCAAAAAAATAATAATTTTGGTGGGCGCTGATGTCAGCATAATTATCAGCTTTAATATAGCGAGAACATTGATAATTTGCAATAATATAATATAATGAAATATAATGAAACTTACCATCCAAAAAAGCGTTTCGTTGGCGAAGTTGGAATACGTATCGATTGTTGAAAGTACACTGAATATCAAACATACGAGAACCAACATAAATCTGAAACAAAAAAATAACGTAACTATTCATTTTTTCCCAATTTCATCGATGAATGCAGCAACGGAAGCATTGCTTAAATTGGAAAAGGACATTTACACAGAAGTATTCCGACAGAACGACAAATGGCCCTCGCTAAAATTGTTAACTTCAATGAAACGGTTTTGAAAAAAACGCACAGTAAAGTATATTCCACCAAGAGAGAAAGACTGGACTAGACTAGGCTTGACACTCCTCTCAAAATAATTCAACTGAGCTTGATTCACAGTTGTTAAGTAATATTTCGAAAGATCATCAGGTGAATACCAATTGACTGAAAGGTGATTTTAACGTTTGATACAAATCCAATGTAAGGGGGATTGCAGCTTGTACAAATAGCACTCGATATTATAATTATTATCATATCACCAAAAAAGTTCCCTGTCTGTATTGAAAAGTAAATTGATGGTTTCACATTCCTCCATACAGCGGTGGATCGATTGTGGTGCGACTAGCGGCACTTGTTGAAATGAGGTATGAGGTAGCAAACTGAGAAATCAAAAACTGTAATTTGTGTACAGCTATTTACATTCAACTCACTTGATAATGTTAATTTTATCGCGCAGATTTGATGTCCCGAAATAAAAAATAATATAACTAGGATATTTATATAATATATTATATTATAATTATTGTGACACTCACTAATATTTGTCCATAATAGAATATATAATTGTGACACCCACTAATCTTTGTCCATGATAGAAGTGTGAGGAATAACATATGGATAAATGTTTTCACCTTAAAAAAACAGAGTACACAATATTTCCACTTTTATTAATATCACAAATATATATTTAAAGTGTGTCTCGGGTTTCTACGGACACAATGAAGTATCTTGAAAGTTTATAATTGAAACATGGCAGCATTGACAATATTAAGTGAGTGAAATTTGAATGCCTTCACACAAATTACATGCAGTTTGTGGTTATTACACTTTTCTATCTCATACCTACTTTCAAAACGTGCCACTAGATTGCTCCACAATCGATCCTGAGAGGTATTCAAAAGTGTTTTAAAGTATCTAATCCAATCGAGAGATACAAACCTGCATAGATAGATACGAAGATGAATATATTTTTTGAAATGGTACTATCACAAATGGCTTCATCAGACCAGAACATGTTGTTCTCAATACAATTATGGTTTTGTATACTTATATGTATGAGACACAGTATATCATCAAACCAGTGCAAATTCGGGAAAATTTAAAGTGCATTTGAACTTACTTTTCAATGACCTTTCCAAATCTGTTATTATTTTTTATGAACGCTATTTGGTAAAAAGTTAGCTGGCGTTTGACAGTTTTGTACAACGAAACCCTATGTGGCATCTTATAAATCACATGTATGAAGATTACATTATCTAAACACGTATCATAATCGTTTACATAATCGATTAGGAATCACCATATTTCAAATTCGCTAGAGATTCTAATTTGTCATCACTCGGATATCGAAAGTAGGGGACTGTAAATAACAAATCCTTGAAAAAATTAATCCTAAACTTTTGGGTTCATCCCAGTAACTGCCGTACTAAAAAGTCAAATCAGCTTCAAAGTAACATTGGTTACCAAATCGTTAGTGTTCAAAACCCTCCAAGGCCGTTCGGAAGAGGGATATTCCCACAACTTTATTATGTAAATCGAGCTATTTAGACCAGACGTGAACAATGTATAACCAAATACAGTGTGTAATAGTCTAGGAGGAATCGGCGCATGAGTACCGAAAACTATTCCACCTCAATTTTTTCATGCGATCCTCTTCAAATTGCCCTACTGATGATATAAATGCATGTTGCCATGGGGCAACCCGGTGCCATATTGTTTAAGCCGAAATTGTTTAAACAATTGCAAGGAATTGTTATTTTTCCACCGGACAAATTTTTTTATATTCTTCATTGAAAAACCAATAAAAAAAGTCCTATGACTTATCACGATAAAGTTGATATTTCTAAAGATATGAATTTTTTAAGTTTCGAAAAATCTCAAATTTGGGTACTTTCGACCCATGAAAAATACAGGGAGTTTTCAAATGACACCTACAACGTTTGCATGTAGATACCTCTCGTGAAATTGGACAAAATGATATGAGGATTGAGGGGTTAAGCCTCTTTACTTTTCGAATTACAGGGTGTTAAAGTTTTGAAGAAATTAATGTTTTAATTCGATAACTTTGGAATGGATGAATATATTGACTTGACATTTGGCAGGTTCTTTTTAAATGTGAAAGGGCAAATTTTGATGGAAAAATATTTTCCAATTTTTGATCCAGTGGTGTACATTTGGAAGAATATGTTACCTTTCCCCTCCATTTTTTATGCCACTTCATCCATTCCAAAGTTATCGAATTAAAACATTCAATTTTTCAACACTTCAACAGCCTGTAATTCGAAAAGTAAAGAGGCTGGACTCCTCAATCCTTATATTATTTTGTCCAATTCCACGAGAGGTATCTATATGCAAACGTTGTGGGTGTCATTTGAAAACACCCTGTACTTTTCATGGGTCGAAAGTACCCAAATTTGAGATTTTTCGAACCTTAAAAAATTCATATCTTTGGAAATATCAACTTTATGGTGAAAAGTCATGGGACCTTTTTTAATGGTATTTAAATGAAGAATATAAAAAAAAATTTTTTGGTCCAAAAATAACAATTCCTTGCAATTGTTTAAACAATTTCGGTTTAAACAATATGGCACCGGGTTGCCCCATGGCAACATGCATTTATATCATCAGTAGGGCAATTTGAAGAGGATCGCATGAAAAAATTGAGATGGAATAGTTTTCGGTACGCATGCGCCGATTCCTCCTAGACTATAATAGCCAAATGAAATAAATTCGATAACGAATAAATGGGGGCGTATTGGGATAAACGCTTGTACACTTGAATTTATATTTTTAAATACGCATTTTTTGCAAATTACATCATACTCAATACTTTATTCCCATTCAGCTCTTGATATTCAACCATTCCTGCGTTCCTTTTCGCTGGTATGGATTAAATGAAATACAATAGTTTTTTCCCTAACAAGTGCGGAAAGTGATAATTCCCGCACGCGACTGCAGTTGACCCGAACGACGCGGAGCCGAGTTCGGGCAAGCGGTCAAGGGCGGAAAAGACACTTTACGCATAAGTTAGGAACATTATTTTTTTATACCACCATATATGCAAAAAATATATCAACCCATTTTTCAAAAATAATTCAACATACATATACAAAGCTATAACTAAAAACTACTAATTATTATAAATATTGATATTCAAAACACAATTTGCTGCGTCCTGTAAATTACTTGAGATTGCCAGTACGGTGGAGTTATTTGGTGTTAGGTAAGTAGATGACGTCGATTAGGATGGCATCGGTTGCAGATCGCATAAAGATGACGATCACGGTGACGGCAATGGTTTTAAGTCATTTGTAGATGAAATAATTTTATTTAATATATTTCGGAAATATTTATCCACCTGTTGTAACAATAGTTATAACTTACGAAGTGGAAAACTATATCTAATAAGGTCAGAATTTACAAAATTTCACTTTCCCGCACTAGTGCGGAAAATGGGTCAAAATGCACGGTCGTAGAAAAAAACAGTTTCCGCAATTTTCGTATAAAAGTCATAGCCTCCACGAATTGTTGTCAGTCAGCATGACGGTAATGATCAGTGACAGTGCTAAAACAATTGAAATTGTTTGGATTGATATGTATTTGGTTGTTGAAAAAATTACCTGAATATTTGTTTTCAATCATCTTTCGCTTTTGAAAGGTTCAATTTAAAGGGTTTGGGTTCAACATGTGACATTCAGAATTCAAGTTGAAAGTGTGTTGGTTTGCTAATATGTGATTTGGATAGTTGAAACTCAAATATTTTTGTTACAATAGCTTCGTTTGTGTTCTGGAATTCTGGTTTTGGAATGCCTTTAAGTTCACATTCACTTATAATATACATTTTTAATGGAAGCCAAGCAAAGATCTTCAGCGATGTCCAGTTTTCTAATGAATTAGGACCAATGTTGTGGCCAAAAGAAAACGACGCGTCTTAAAAAGTCTGGGAAAAGGAGAAAAAAATGGGAATTATTTTTTTCAAATGGCCCAATTCATATTGAAAAATAGTATACAAAGACTCTAGGGAAATAAATCTCACTACAAACTCTCCATCATCTTTTTCCTTCTACACTCCTACCTCTCTTATGCCATAGCGAGTCATCTTCCCCTGATCATGCTCTCTACTACGCCACTTATCTCCATTCATTCCTCCTCTCCCCTCAACATAATCTCCACCATATTTTCCCAACACACCGCCTCTCCCAGTTTATTTTCTAGCTTCCTTAAAATTTCCCCATTCTTCCAACATCTAAACACATGTCCCACATCATCCTCCACTTCACATCTTTCGCACACTCCAGTTTCTCTTTTCCAAATCTTGTGGAGGTAACCCACTCTCGACCCATGCCCTGTGAGCACCTGGAGTAGTTCACCTCTCCAAATTTCCCGGTCCACCCTATTTCTCCTGTCTGGCTCTAGCCATCAAGTCCAATGGATAGGACCGTGACAGCACTGCTGCTGCCAGTTCACCCACTGTCCTGTACGCCCGCACCACCCTTAGAAGTATTCCTCTCTGCACCCGCAGTAGTGGTCTAACCCTCGCATTCACCCCTGCTGTCTCACCCCACACTTCCGCGCCATATAGCATACTCTGCTCTACCATCCCACCAATTATCCTCCTAATCTCCCGGTCCTTTCAAATTACCCATCAATCTTCCCAGCCACGCTGCCCTTACTTTTGCCTTCTGTGCAGCTTTCAACATATGGGTTTTGAAGGATAATTCGCTATCCAACCACACCCCTAGATATTTCACCGCTTCCTCCATCCGAATTTTCTCTCCCTTCACCATCACCCCCACCTAACTTGCCTTGCTCCGCCCCTTCACCAGTAGCCCCACAGTCTCATCCTCAGCCACTTCCAGTCCACACCGCTCTATCTTCTCCACAAACTTCCTACACATCCTCTCCGCCTTTCTTTCTATCCCCACCTCTCCCTTTGCCGTACATACCAGACAGACATCCTCCGCATACACCATAATCTCACATCCCTCTTTACATGCTATCCCACAAACTTCATCAAACACACATTTCCAAAGCGTCGGTCCCATAACCGATCCCTTGGGCAGTCCAATCTCCGTCTCATACCTCCTCCCCCTAGTGTCCACTATCGCACTTCCCGTCAGGTAGTCCTCTACTAGATTAACTAACCCCTCCCCTACTCCGAGCTTTGTCAACGCGCTCAACACCGCCCGTTAACTGACACTGTTGAACGCGTTTCCCACGTCGAAGAACACAAGCAGGGCCAATTTCTTATTCTTACCGTTACCCTGCCTAGCCCTTTGCACCAAGTCCACCACCCTGCCCAGCGCGGAGATGCATGACTTCCCTTCTACAAACCCATGTTGGTTTTCCCTAAAACCCCCATTCCTATCAACTTCCTCCTCAATCCTTACCTTTATTATCCCCTCCATCAATTTACCCCATCCACACAGCAGGCTGATGGGCATGTAGTCCCCCGCCTGCTTCCCATCCCTACCTGTCTTCTTGTGGCCAGGATCACCCTGGCCACCTTCCACTTTTCCGGGAATTCTTCCTTCCTCAATATCCTGTTAAACAAATCCAAAAAGTATTCCTCATTGTCATCCAACAGCCTCTTCACCATATCACCTCTCATGCCATCTATCCCTGGGGCTTTCCTTACCTTAACATTTTTCCCCCCCTCCTCTACTTCCCACTTCTCTACCGACCTTATCCCTCTCATTTTCCCTATCTCCCTAGTATTCTGGGCCTCCCGAATTCTGCCCTCCACACCTCCTTCTACCCCTGTGAACAATTTCTCTATAATCTCTCTCTCCCAATCTTCCTCTGATATGGAACTTACCTGACGAGGAGTGTCGAGGATTTTCACCAACTCTCAAGGAATATTGGGCTCAGTGGGACTTTCTTCTTCTGGAAGGAGGCTTGCTAAAACGAATAATTGAACACGAAGTCAGCTAGTTATCCCGAGAACGAGTGTAGCTAAGGTACTGAAAAGGCTACATGACAGTCTATCAGTAGGTCATCTGGGAGCAAAGAAAATCTTTCAGCGAGTTCGTGGAATGATTTATTGAACAAACTGCTCCGACGATGTGAAGGGCTGGTGTGAGAAGTGTACGACTTGTGCTACGAATAATGGTCCACATCACAAGATAAAGGCAATCATGAAACAGAATAATGTCGGAAGCCGATTCAAAAGGATTGCTTTAGATATCGCTTGACCATTGCCGTCGACAGAAAATGTTATAAAAGATAAAAAGAGTATGGTAAGTGAGACATTGAAGTGTTGCGTTTGTATGCTTTTCTATAAAATTTGTTAATTTAAATATTATTCAAGACTCGACCTTGGAAGCTTTTCTGGCAACATCCCAACGTTTCATTTCGAGGAGAGCTGTGCCTTCACAGATTAATTAAGAAAACGGGACGACCTTTATGGGAGCCAGAAATGAGTTATCCGGGTTGGGGAAGTTCCCAATGAGAAATAAACAAACTGCGAGTACAATGGCAATCCATTCCAGCATATTGCTCACATATGGGAATTTTGATTGAAGCAGGAGTAAAATCTTGCAAAAACACTTGGAGGGAGTTCAACTGAATGCAATAGTTACTTTTGAGAAGATGCATAAGTGCTCAATACAGTACAATACAGTAGAATACATGGTAATAATTCAATGTTATTAGGTATGTCGAATTGACATTACGATTTTCCAGGTAACATATTTTTAACAGTGCGCTTGGAGGTAAAAAACGAAGTCGCCGTTATATAGGCGGTGGGAACTCGTCGCCAAGATTACCTGCTCCACTAATGCGACTTGGAAATTAGTCGCTTCCATTTGAGGTTTCATTTAATCCCTATATAGCCTAGTCAAAGTACACATAGAACCTCACAAAAAATACAAAAAACTTGAAAATTCAAAATTGAGTATTTAAAAGAGTTGTGTTTAACATGAGAAAAACTTTACGATGCTAGGCATGCAATTTTCCGGAAAATCGTTAAGTAAATTTTTTTTGTTCTGTTCTTCCAATTTAATTGCTTAAATAATAGAAATACAGAAAAATGTACGAGTCAAAAATTGTGGCTGATACATTTATCTACTAATTTTATTCGGAAAGTTTTTCTGTAAATTGGAAAGTTTACGAGATAAAATTAATTTCAGTGCTAGCCAATTCGTGGTTATGCGTGAACGACACGGGAGCCAAATTTATTAACCGCTCGACTTAAAACTTAATAATTTTGGGATTATAACATTCTGAAAAAATGAATAAACTCATGTTGAATGTAGAGTAAGATCTCAGCTCTAAGATAGAAATACTCTTTAATTTGAAAAAGTGGATTTTCTAACTGTAAAAACAGTTTATTTATAAAAAACTAGAGCTAAAAAGTCAAAAAAAAATTATAATTCCCATTCAATTAATACTTATCCCAGCGATAATTCCTTTTAGATTTAGCATTGCAAATAAGCCTTAAACATTATTATTATAAAAGCAAAGCCATCAATATTTCGAATTTTGAGCAAATGCTTCTCAAAAATCTGTTTTTTGCATGCTTCATTTTACTGGTTTCTTTCAGACTTCATTCAATTATATCTCAAAATTAATATAATTTAATGAAACTTTAACACTAAACACTCTGGAGCGTCTACTTTTGAAACTACTATACAGTTTCTCTATTAATTTCAAATTTTTCAAATAATAGACAATTATTAACAATAAATACTTTAACCAGACGTCTTTCAGTAAACCTTCTATAACTTTTTATAGTGTTTATGATATTATCTAAAAATTCGTGAACTTCATAATGAACCTATTTAAAAGTGATCGCAATACAAGAGAACACACCTATGGCTCAGGTGAGAAAGAGAAGGGAGCAAAAATAAAGTTGAAAAAGCAGGTGAGGAAGCGGCTAAATTACATCCGTTATTGAAACAATAATAAAAATGAAGTGGGGTCAAAAAAATGAAGGTTCAATGAAGGTTAAGGGTGGAAAATCGTATGTATCTTTGTGAAAAATGCAGATACAAAGAAAAGTTTCAAATAAAATTTGGAGAACACGCCATAATCTTTGAAGTACGCTATCTTATATAATTCAATATTCTGATTTATTATTGATAATTAGAGGAATTTGGAGAGAAAAACGACTTTTTATCTATCTACATACAGGGTGGTCCATTAGTGTGTGGAAATGCAATAACTCGATTGAAGATAAAGAATACAAAAGCTGTTATGTATTTGCTTCGAAATACATTTCTTGAATATTTTGAGTCATACTGGGTGTACAGCCTAAGCAAGACAATATGAAGTTTCCTTTTTTTCGATAGTACACCCTATATTTGAATTCTGCATATCTGCAAAGTTGGAGCGGAAAATATGAAGATTTGACGAAAATCGGTGCACTATAAATCCTGCTTAGTAAACGTTATGAACAAGTGATAAGTGATAAACAACTAACCTCATTTGGTAGGTACGAAGTTAGAGGATGGTTCAAATGCCTGAATAGAGTAGGAATCTCGTTTAGGCTCGGCCTATTTTTTGAATTAACCTTTATTCAGTACATTCCAATTAGCATAAATTCCATTTCCATACATGGAACACCCAGTAAAACTCTTTCATACCTTCAAATTGTGTCTGTATAATGTTCCTACTCTCTGAAATCGATTGTTTTGAAAAAAATTGCATTTTAAGTTTATGACTTGAGAATATTTAATTCATGTTTTTAACAAGTTTGCTCTGAATGAGAAGCTGAAATAGTATATTACATAACGTGTGCGGAAAGTGACATTTTTCACACGAGTGGAAAATATTGTAGCACGAGGCATGAACCGAGTGCGACAATAACACGAGTGTGAAAAATCACTTTCGCACGAGTAATGTACAGTATTTTTCCTACGATCACGTGATAATTTCACCAAATAATGTGTATCCAAGATCTGACATATTTATACACAAAGTTAACATAATTGATTTCAAAATTAACAACAACTATCAATAGTGACAAAAATTCAAGTAGTTCAACTATATAATATAGGTGGGTCATTACAATTATTAATTGGTTGGATAATTATAGAAATTGAAAGTGAAATTATTATTGTTTCCTCATACTTCATGAATACTTATCATGAATACCTCTTAAGATGATTACATTTTCCTACTATTGTAACAGGTGATTTGGATTAGTTGGTACAACATCGAACTTCTGACAAAGAGTACGCGGGTTTGATCCTTGACCGCCCCCTAAATTTTTTTTAATCAAGAAAATGACAAAAATTTCAATTTCCAAATAGATCGCTCCAAATTTAGATATTACATATGTAAATCTAATTAAAAATTATATATTTGACAGCTTGCCAGTGGTCAATCTTAATAAAAATTCCTTTGACAGCTTTTTTATCCGTACACGTACGGATAAGTTTTTTTTCGGTACGCGTATGGATAGAGGCCACTTTCCACTACTAGCTGAGGCCTTTCTAATTGTAGAATAAGAAGAAGTACATTGACAGTATTGACAATAATAATTATACGTTTAAAATTTCATAGGTACTTGAAATAAAAAGTATGAATTCATCAATTTTTTCAGTTATAATATATATTCAGATTAGAATGGTTTTAAAAAAGGACGTTCAACAATTGACAATATAATAGACTTAGAATCCGACATTCATGAAGCATTCTTTAACAAGCAAGAAGTTCCTGCCGTATTTTTTGACATCAAACGTGCATTTGATACAGCCTGGAAGCATAAAATTTTATCAAAATCAGTTGATTGGGGAATAAATGGAAATATGCTTGCGTTTATTAAAAACTATTTATACAGGGTGTCCAGGAACTTGATGCCAAAAATTCGGGAGCAAATAGAAGAGGTCAAAATAATGTTAGAAGTTCAAATAAATTTTTGTCATACGAGCCTTCGTTTCCGAGTGATAGACCTCTAAAGTTTCGAAATAAAAACCTTTGTTTTGTCATAATTTCTAAACTATACATTGGAATACTATAAAATTCCAGTGACGGATTGCATACATCCATGTCCTGTGTTTGACGGTATAAATGAATCTACATTACGTACAGATAAGCAGAGACGGCTTGTGCCCATTGGTTAATAATCCGTAATTTTAATAGGGACCATCTGAATAATATTTAAATTTCAAAAATAAATTTTCCAATCCATTTACTAATGAAAATGTACTCTTGTTTGAACTCGATAAAATTAAGGGTTTAGGAGAAATTTGAACTTTTAGATCTGATCGCCATATTTTGTAAAGACAGACATTCTGAAGAGAACTATCAATAATTGTCACAACTTATAATTAAAAATTCCTTAAGATTGTATTTAAACGCAGTAAAACAATTACGTACATGTTAGGCCATTGTAGTTGCCTATAAATTTTAATACTTCACAATGCAATGGTAAGAAAATAAGAACCAAAACCTAAAACTGCTACAATAAATGTTCGATTTGACCACCTTGCACTTCGACGCACTTTCTGAGTCTGCGAAGGATATTTCTTTGTACTTTGTAGAGCATTCCCTGGTTCTGTTTTATAACGTTACAATGAAACCTTATTCTATCCACCATTTCGTTCCTTGTTTGCACCGGAGTTGAATAAACCAAGCTTTTAAGATATCCCCAAAAAAATGAATCCATGCAATTGAATTCTGGGGAACGAGCTGGCCATGGAACTGGACCTCCTCGTCCAATCCATTTATTGGAATAAATGTTATTAAGATGATTTCGTACATCAATGAGATAGTGGGGAGGGGCTCCATCGTGCATGAACCACATGTCTTTTCGAATTTGTAAAGGAACATCGTCTAAAAGCGGTGGAAAATCGTTTTGTAAAAATTCTAAGTATATCTGACCATTCAAAATATTATCGAAAAAATATGGACCCACTAAATTATTGCCCACTATTCCCGCCCACACATTTACACAAAATCGTCGTTGATTTTTGGTTTCAACAATACCGTGCGGATTTTCATCAGCCCATAAATGTAAATTATGTGAATTAATTACGCCGTCCCGTGTAAAACCGGCTTCATCCGTAAACAAAACTTTTCCAACAAATGCATTATCATTCCGTTGTGTATCTAAAAACCAGCGAGCGTAGGCAAGTCTTGCTGGATAATCTTCTACATCCATGGCATGTACTTTCTGGATATGAAAGGGGTGAAGAAGCTGCTCCTGGAGAATATTGTGAACATTTGTTTTTGACAAATTAAATTGTGCTGAGAGCTTACGTACACTGGTTGTGGGATCACCATCGACTGCATCCAATACATTTTGTTCTACAGCTGGTGTACGTGCAGTTCTTGGTTGACCTTCGCCACCTTTTCTTGGTATGATACTTCCTAAAATTATTATTTAATGCAAACTAGTAGAAAATAATTTATTTTGCTTATGTAAATACCTGTCTCTCGTAAGCTACGATCGGTTCGTTCAAAGGTTCTTCTATGGGGTATAATTCTCCCAGGAAAGCGTAAAGTATACAATCTTCTTGCTTCTGACGAGTTACCAGAAGCCAAACCGTACATTAAATGCATATCTGCATATTCATTTAAGGTAAATTGTGCCATATCAACAATCAAACACAATAATAAAGATAATTTTTGATAAAGTCTCTAAAAATTTGACAACAAGCTGACATAAATGAAGCCGCCTACTAACTCGATGTAAATTAAGAATACAATACGTTTTGCCGGCTAGTCATTATTTGACAGCAGCCTTCTTGATGAAAACAGTTCAATTTTACTTTTTCTTAAGCCAGTCCCATGGTCAGACTTTAAACGCTTGAACTAAAACTAAAACTGCAAAGCAATTTTTTTATTGCGTTTAAATACAATCTTAAGGAATTTTTAATTATAAGTTGTGACAATTATTGATAGTTCTCTTCAGAATGTCTGTCTTTACAAAATATGGCGATCAGATCTAAAAGTTCAAATTTCTCCTAAACCCTTAATTTTATCGAGTTCAAACAAGAGTACATTTTCATTAGTAAATGGATTGGAAAATTTATTTTTGAAATTTAAATATTATTCAGATGGTCCCTATTAAAATTACGGATTATTAACCAATGGGCACAAGCCGTCTCTGCTTATCTGTACGTAATGTAGATTCATTTATACCGTCAAACACAGGACATGGATGTATGCAATCCGTTACTGGAATTTTATAGTATTCCAATGTATAGTTTAGAAATTATGACAAAACAAAGGTTTTTATTTCGAAACTTTAGAGGTCTATAACTCGGAAACGAAGGCTCGTATGACAAAAATTTATTTGAACTTCTAACATTATTTTGACCTCTTCTATTTGCTCCCGAATTTTTGGCATCAAGTTCCTGGACACCCTGTATAAGCGATCATTTCGTGTAAAATTGAACGGGCATTTCTCGAATGGCAAAGAGCCAGAAAATGGCACTCCTCAAGGTTCGATAATAAGCGTAACACTTTTCTTAATCGCAGTTAACGATATTTTGAATAAACTTGATGAACCACTGAAATGGAAACTATACGCAGATGATTTAGTTTTATAGAGGGTGTCCCACGACGAGTGAAAACTATCTGTATATGGCAATATACTCATAGTAAAATCACGAAAATTTCTACGTTTGGGTTTTCGGATACGATCTTCTTAACTAAAATATTTTAAAAGATGGCCGACTTCCGTTTCTACCGGAAGTCGACTGTAACTTTGTTATTTTGAATGGAACACCCTGTATATTAATACATTTTTGAAATCTACGTAATATTTTAGCACACCTCCATCTGAAAACTTTTCTCGAAAAATGCACACTTTTTGAGTTATTAATTTTTTTGTAGAAAACTTGACCGTTGAAGACCCTTATAAATTATTTTTTT
>CAJUYH010009680.1:0-13378 GCA_910591685.1 Galerucella tenella
TCTGCCATCTATTATCAATTTATTATAGCCAATTTTAACAGTTTTTCTTTTCTCTCTTTCCTCTTTTGCCATCTCCCTAATTTTATATTCCTGATAAATTAGTAAAAGTAAAAAAACAAGTGTGAAATATTGCAAAAATAAGGTTAAAAAATTTATAAACAAATAATTAGGAGCCTTCCGAGCACTCAAGTCTAATAAAATATCTGGAAAGACATTATTATCTAATCTGTAACCATTTATATTTATTATTTTTTCCTAAAATTCACAAAAACTATTGATTCCAAATGAACTGAACAATATTTTTTTTATAAACACGATATGTTCCCTGGTTCATATCTGTACCATATTTTGAAATGAAAAAATTATCCTAGCCAATAAACCAACACTATTTGACAAACATAGGAAGAAATATAATATGTATTCTTTAGTAAATTTCATAAACAGAACGTAACACTGGCCTGATATTTGAAGTAGAAATAAAAACAATGGACGACGTTTTCGCGCTATTTCTAACCTGTACACTAAAAACGTACAATAAGTGGTAGAAAACGAACTTGTGATCAAATCATAAGTAGAATTTATAAATAAGGTATGTAAACAATATGATACTTACATCTCCAAGTGATATTTCTCACATAAACAATATAAAAACTTACAAAGTTGGCATAAATCGTCGGTCTTGCTCTCAAATATTCACTGGTACCTATACGTACCTTATTTTGACAGCTAAACAGATGATCCATTCTCGGTGGCGCCACGTAATGCCGAGGTTCACTACTTCTATCAGAAAACGTTCAGAATATAGAAAGGCAACTTTAGGTTGATGTTCCATTGTAGAGTAAATACTAGATGGCGTGTAATAGCGAAAGGTACATAAATGTACCAAAAACCGTTAAAGTTGACATAATATCTTCTTCTTGCTATATTCCACATTATTTCGCAAATTTAGTTCACTAAGCCAAACCAAAGCTATTGATCTACTTTTCGGAAAAACGTGAAAAGACATAATCTTTAAATTATTATGACAATCATCAACACAACATATCCAGCCACCACTTTTTGTGCGTGGCCCTTTTGGAAAACTGAAACAATAAAGTTATTTTATTTTACCATGGTATTGCTGGTATTGTGACACTCACTTATCTTTCTCCATAATAGAAGTGTGGCGATTGGCGAACAATAAATAGATAATGTTTTCAACTTAAATTAAACAAAATACACAACTTTTCCACTTTTATTAATAACACAAATATATTTAAGTGTCTCGGGTTTCCACAGGATTACTGAAATATCTAGTTCGTTTATAATTCAAACATGACAATATTGACATTTTTAAGTGATTAAAATGTAGATGGCGCCACATTAATTACCCCTAGTAGTCACCTATTTTGCTACCTCAGTCCTACTTTCGATAAGTGCCGCTAGATAGCACTACAATACGATCCACACTACAGTGACTATATACAAGACAGTGGCGACAATGCAACCAAGCCCCGCCCCTTCCGCCATATTGAGGCAAATTTGAATATTGAATGCATTTAATTTAAATGGAAATCTATGATAAAACTAACAATTTGGAACATAATAAATACAAATACACATTATATCTTTTGGATTTTGATAGGATATGGATATCTTCAAATGGAACACACAATTTTTATATTTCTACCTAATTATATTTAGTATAAGGAAAAATAACCATACAAAAAAATAAATATAAATTTCTTGTAAAGTCAAATGGGGGACAAATCATGAAAAAATTATATTGCTATATAATAATAATAATAATAATAACCCACAACTGTTATTATCTTCATATATAAATAAATATAGATTCAGTTAATTATCAAATAAAATCTATAAATAATAAACTCAAGAACAGAAGTATAACATATATTACTTGATCGGTTTCCCAAAATATAATTACATCGTAAGGATTATAAACTATAAAAATTGATGTAAATATTGTTTATGATGTGAAATTTGTCTTTTACTGATTTTATTTGATAATTATGGAATGCTTTTTTTATTTCATAACAAATTACCTGCTAATGACTAACTACTATATTTTTTTGAAGCTGATTTAAATCTTTTATAACTAATTTTCAACCTGAAAACAGTGAATCTTTTAATTATTTTGGTTTTAATTTGGAGACAATTTGGTAAATTGAAATGTATTTTCGACATTTCCTTTATAAAAAATTCTTTTATATCTATATTCTGGGGTGAAACAATATCTAAATATTTCAAGAAAAAACATTCCATTTCTAAAAAAAAACAAACCTCTTCAGTGACAAAAAAGAGAGATTGTTTTTTTAAATCTTTTGATTAAGGAGAGTTTTGAAAACTTCTTGTACATTGGTTTTTTTGAACCTGCTGCACCTACACAGACAACATAGGTTTTTGAAGATTTTACAATACTCCTTAAAATATATCCCGCAATATTATATAACGAATTTAATTCGCTAAAATTCGAATTATACGAGGGAGTCTTTAATTCACTAGGAATCTTTACTTCACCATACACAGTATTTAACGCCTTAAGAGAATCCAAAAATCCACCAAGAAACTCCCGTTCATCTTCTTCGTAACTGCTGGTACTTCCGGTTTTTAAATACATACTGTGATACAAATATCAACTTCAAATTATTTTTAACTTGTACCGCATTCGGTACTACATATTTGTTCGCTTCTCAACACGCTAAATAAATTTTCAAGGCAGTCTTGAGAAAATCGGCTAGTTAGAATAAACTGATAATTTTTTTGCTCCAAAATTCTGACTGTAATTCTAACATTGATTGTGTTGAGATTAGAACACCCGTTTGTGAAGGTTCCCAAATTTTTTTTATAGCCAACCAATATACCAGAAATCTTCCAAATCCTTCCAAAAATGTTATTGTTTCTTTATAGATGTCCATATTAAATTTGCTTAAAGCACAAGAATGATGTCTCGACGTCATTTTACTTTTTCTACTTGGTCAAAAAACCATGCAGTTGTTAGATATTCTGGTTTATTGAGTTGTTCAGCTAAAAATTTGAGAGCGCTACTAACTGAGTGACTAACAACATTGGTTGAAGTTGACACTTAAATTTGCGAAAAATGTGTAGGAAAGAGAGTTTTGGAGCAAGTTTGAAAAAATGATCTCTCCGGTGACTTAATATGTCTGAGATATGACTGGACATGACCATGTCAGAGGGTAGTCCATACTTTAAAACAATATTGCTTGGTAGCTGGATGATTTTATTTGACACTAGCATAGATTTAATATTTCTAAATAGATGAAGAACATCTGCAAAGACATATACATTTTTATCAATGTTCAATGGGTGCGGAATCTTGCATTTTATGGGACTGTACTTTCCAGCTTTAATATCCCAAGCTTTCCACATAGCCTGATTACAAGGACCCATGTCTGACGTAATACTAAGTTTATTCAAATTAAGCTGTTCAGCTTTTTTAAATATATTTATTATGATATTCTTCATGACAGCTCCATTGACAGAGTGACTGGTGAAGTAATAGGCCACAACCTGTTTCCATCGTCCTGTAATACCTCCCAGCATAAACACTAAGATGTGTGTTGCCAATCCTGAAAGTTCAGGGAATGTAACATCACCAAAATATTCATTCAAGGAGGTATCATATGTTTTTCCTGGAGTGATAGCCATTTCATCCAAAACCAAGACACAATCCCTTTCATGAGTTGAAAACTGCTCCACTTTCAATTCTAAGAATGAAAACACCTCATTTAGAATACCCGAATCGAACTTCAAGTTCTGGAGTCTTCTCTGTAAAGTTCTGGTTGATGGAAGAGGGTATCCTTGTTTTATTAGTTCAGTATATCCACTACTACCACAACTAAATTTCAATTTCAAAGAATTTGTCACTGTGTTGCTGGTCCACTTCATTAGTTTTGTTGTTTTTCCATTTTTTTTTTTTTTCAAAGCTTTTATTTGATCTTCGTTGAATATTTGCTTTAGTAGTTCACAGTCTGAAGAATTGGGTTTTTTTTATTAGCTTCTTTTGGGTGGCTCTTACAGTTTTTTTGTATCGATTAGCTCTACGTTTTTCTCTCCCATACAACTTTTTGTACTTGTTTAATTGAAGCTGTATCACTCATTGCACCAATTTCTAATATTACTGGTGAGGATGATGTACATAAACTGTCTTCACTCAAACTGCTTTTAGATATTGACAATTGTTGACCAGATTCTGCATCCAAAGCTAAATTTCAAGTAGATGGTTCTGGAAATTCCTCCGGCACAGTTTCATCTAGAGCTACATTTTCACATAGAACAAATTAGTAAACTATAATCATAGTCGCGTCATTATACGCGAAAAAAGGCCTTAAAAAATTCTTTTTTCGGGCAACACCGATCGGAATGCGGTTTTCGGCATAAGCTTGCAAAAATTATTTGTAAGAAAGTTACCTAGTTTTCATTTGTCCAAAATCAGAAATCAGAATTGTTGCAGCCAAAAATGCATTCGAAAAATGCATTTTTTGAGACGCCCTTCGGACAACTTAATAACTTTGTAAGAAATAGTCAGAACTGGCCCAGAATGGGTACTCGGGGGTTTTCGAGGTCGCTGATCATGATTATGATGTTCAAATTGACACCCTGACCACCTGGGGCTCAGGAACGCCGACGAACGTCATCTCCGTGGAACACTCCCAGAATTCGTGCGAGGATGGAAAAACACTTGGCGCCCGGGGGTTTTTTGGGTCGCTGAATTCAAATATGGCATCGGCGAACACCCCCCGCACACCTGGTGCGCCCCAACCTGGACGTAGACGTCCTCTCCGAGAATTTTCCTGACAAGAGTGTCAAAAACAACCCAAAAATCATTGTGGGGGAGTTTTATGGGACGCTAAAGCAGAAAATTTTTTACAAATAATTTTTGCAAGCGAATGCCGAAAATCGCATTCCGATCGGTGCAGCCCGAAAACAAATTTTTTTTTTCGCGTATAATGACGCGACCATTCTATAATTGAAACAAATGGCAAAAACCAAGAGTTTTTTATTGTTATGTGGTGATCTGTTGTAATTACCAACAGATATCTGCTTACCTGACAAACGTTTAGTTTTTTTCGGAGAATCAAATCTCCTTGATACTGGGGATTTCATTTTGGGTTTCGGTTTCACAAAGGAAAATATTGTAGGAACAGCATTAGACTTTAAAATTCTCTTGTCATCTACAAGTGGTTTCTCCCACCTTTCAGGAGCAAAATGAATCTTAAACAAAATCTTACATTAAATTTTATATCAATAGTGAATAACAATAATTATTAATCAGATATAACAATTAGAATTCTAAAAACAAAAGCTTCTACATAAACACGAATAGTCTGTTGGAGTTGGAGTTGGAGTCCACTTTTAATAAGCCATTCCTTTCAGAAAGTTGCATTTCATCCAAAAGCAAAACCCCTAAAAACATAATGGTCAAAATAAGTCATTTTCAATTGTTATGCTAAGTACTCACCTCTTCTTTGTTCGGGTTGCATGGCCACTGCTTTTATTTTCAAAACTTTAAAAAATTTTGTTGGAATCCATATGCACCCTTTACTTTTTGAATGTATCTATTAAGCGTTTCCACACAAGGGACAGCAAGGATTCCGTGGGTTCGGAGGTGCTCATATGTTTTTCGGCTTTTTATTCGCAATAGCATACATTCATAAACCCACTGAGTGGTATAGCGTATGCTCCTTCACTTTTGATGCAGCAAAACAAGCTCGTAAAGCTTCTCTTTAAGTTTCTGGTAGAGAAGACAATGCTTCTTGAATAGCACTTCCATTCGTCTCAGAGCAACTTTTCATTAAATTTCGTATCTCAGTTTTCAATTTGTATACCTATGAATTATAAAGTATAAGTATAAATTACACATGTTAAATAAAAATGTTTATCCCTATATCATATATTTAAGGAAGTAATATTATATTAAGTATTTACCTTGTATTTAAGTCTCCTGTTCCTTTTAGTCACATTTCTAAAACAACTTATTCTTTTTTTTTGTTTGGATTTTTTCTCTTTTTCTTGTATCCTCCTCCTTCCTAAAAATTTATGATATTTTTTGCAAGCCACACACACTTTTATTTCAGGCCCTTTGGAATGTATACCTCTTTTAATAATATATCCTGAACAGTCTTCTGATCTACAATACATACAAACTTTCATTATTGGGATATAAATAATGAAAAACAGAACAAAGGTTAGTAATTAACCCACCTTCTTTGATCAATAGTTCCTGGACATGGGGTAAGTTTGTTGACTGTTTTTAATGTTTCCGAGATACATGAAACATCATCCACCTTATGTAAATCTTCAACGACAACTTTATTCTCACATATAAATACCTATAATAAGTTGTTTTATATCCTATAACTAAAATAATTGTTGTTTACACTTACATCTATAGTTAAATCTTCATGAAGTACCACTCGTTTTAAAAGTGAGGATATCTCATCATTCCAACAAATAAAAACAAATTTACCATTTATCTCACTAGAAGACCAACACCCCGAGGGAAATAAAATTGTACTTAATATGTCCTTTGTTAATTTTCGCAACTCCTGTGAAGTTGAAAGCAAATTTTCATAATTTAACACATCTTTAAGCTCCTCAAGTACTGGTCGATCCTAATCGGTATTTACCACCAATGCTTTAGTTTTAATTTTCTTTGGTGGCAAAATACAATCTCGTTTTGTGGGCAATTTGCGTTTTTTTGCTGGTTTATTAAGGTACTTTGGAAAAGATGGAAAAATAGAAGGTATTGCACCCTCCTTCGTCTTGGGAGTACCTCTTTTCATTTGAAAAATAGTTCCATCTGAGAGCGTAGTTGTGTAAAACCTCTCAATATCACTTTCTAAAAAATGTAATTCGCACACAGCATCTTTTGAGGTTAGGCGTTTGTCTTCCCGTCTAATAGCTTTTCCCAATTTCTAACCATTTCGTCCTTTAACATAGAATGTTATATATTTTTTTTGGTTGCTTGAATAGCAATTTTATTATTAATATTTAAAGTTAATGACTACAATTTCAAGATTACTTACCGTGCGTGGTCGGAATAAACTGGGGTTTTCCACAGCATTTTTCTTGTTCCAAGCCTTTAAATAACCGTAACCAGTATGACAACCAGGCACAAAACAATTTGACGACATAATTCGACGATTAATCAATTCAGTCAGAGATAATATACACACTTCCTTGAAAAATTTCTCACTGTATAACAATGGCACTTGTAATCCCGAGATTCCCGAGCCAATAGTGGAACACTGCGGACCTGGCGGCGAAATTGTGTACCAGCTACTTTGGTACATGAAAAGAGGCCAATTCGAAAGCAAGCCGTTTCGTCTCCTCCCTCTACCCTCCATGGTTGGGTCACACGACCTAGGTTGTCATTTGAAGAAATTCAGGATGGCGGCCGTACGCTAAACGCTGACGTCAAAAACATTTGATATTTGCTCTAAAATATGCAGAATAGAGTTTCATTCATCGTCCTAGAATTACATAACTTGCCCTTTATCCGTTTCAAAGATAATCGGTGCGAGACTTTTCAGCAGCGCTGTATTATACCTTTGTTTGAAGTTGTTCCACAACTTTTTCAGCTGCTCTGAGCAGTGCCGGGGCAAGACCTAAATTTGATATGGGCGACATATATTTTGCGAGGCCCCCTGATGGACGCAAAAGGACGAATTTTGTTGAGAGAAACTATTTTTGGATACTCAAATTTTTATTCATAGAAATGCAAGCTTCTTCTTTTATTTTACTTTGTTAAGTAAATATGCTAATAATATGAACCATATATTCAGCATACATTAAACTAATTTTTATACTAAATTCTCAAACAAATAACTATTAACTATTAACAAAATACTTTGAAACTTATTCCAAAAACTAACTCCAATATTGCAATATTAATTTATATAAATAAACCATTATCAAAAACATTTTATTTTTAATTTAATCTATTGAAATTAACCTTTAATATAATTTTTATTTTTAAAAAAATTCAAACCATATTCTCCCCAACTAACAGTATAGTAAACAATTAAGGAAAAATACATTTTCTGCTTTTAGCCTTACTGAACTTCCTAATAACTGTGTCGTAATCCAGATTACATGCTATCTTTGCCTCGATAGATAAAACTGCCAAAGCTGAAAGTCTTTGTCCTGACCCATTGTACTCCTTAAATAATTTTTTATCAGTTTTAATTTTGAAAAACTCCTTTCCGCTGAGGCTGTACTTACTGGTACTGTTAACATGATTCGAATGACAATATAAATATTCGGATAAATTCCTTCTAAATTATTTTCAGTCATGTATTGAAGCAGTTGTTTCACATCTCCTATGAAGTCGGGTAAATTTGGGACCATTGTTTGTAATTCTTCATATAATTCGTAAGGTTGGAAGTCACTGCTCTCACCTACTCGCAGGACTGTGTGTAAATCTTAACAATTTTTCAATATATACTCTTTTGAAACATTTTTCAACTTTCTTATGTCGTGATGAAAACCGAAAATCTCAAAATATTGATTCAAAGATTTAAATCTTGTATCCATATTGCTCACTATGGAATCAATCGTGGTGTTAAAAAGATCTATTTCGTACCTGCTTTTGGGAGACTGTATAGGTTTATCGCTTTTTTCATAATCGAACATTCTTTCCTTTTTGGCGAATCTTCGGTTTTTAAAGTCTTTTGGCAAATCATAACTGCTTTGGTCAATAAATTGATGAGCATCAGACAAGCATTGTTTAAACCCAGTTTGTCAATATTCTTTAATCCAGTCACAAAAAGTACGCAAGTGTTCAACAGCAAGGCTTAAATGGACTTGTACAGATTGCCACAATTTGCTTATAATATTAACACGCGATAATATCTTATACCATGCATGTAACGATATGATGAATTCTAAACTGAACACTTCGTTCAAAACCGAATTACAATCACTAAGAGTTTCAGAGTCTTCCGTGTTCTTTTTTAAGGTTTCAATGCATTCAACAATATCGTCAAATTGCAATAATATGGCCTTCACGACTCGATTCTGCTTTCCCACCTTGTGTCTGATAAAGGCTTCAGTGTAAGCTTTAATTTGTATTTTATTAACTCCCAGCGTTTGCTGGATCTTGAAAATAGCAATTAAATTTCCTTAATGGAACCAAAAAATGTTTTGGCTTCCGCGGAAGAATTAGCAGCATCTACCAACAGCAGATTCCAACTATGACACCCGCACGGTGTAAAAAAGGCCCTAGGATTAATATTTAATATTCGAGTTTTAACTCCACTGTTCATGCCTACCATATTCGCACCATTGTCATATCCTTGCCCATGACAGTTTTGAATATCTAGTCTATTTTTTTCTTATATCTGCAGAATCGCATTAGTTAGATATTCTTCAATCGTCTCAGTGACAGCAATAAATCCAATAAAGTTTTCTCCTATTGTGCCGGTCGACGTATCACAAAATCTTAAGATTACTGACATTTGTTTAACTGGACTAGAATCTTTGGTGCAGTCAGTAAAATGGAATAGTATTTTGCCTTTTTTACTCTCAGTAACTGTTTGGGACATCAATGTGATGAATTCATTTTGAATATCGTGGCTTAGATAATGGTGTGCAAGTTGTTTGTCATTAATGCGCTTCAAATGTTCTCGTAATGTAGGATCATATTTAGATATCAGTTTAAATAAGTCTATAAAGTTACCAGAATTCCTATCAGAATTTTTGTCTCCTGTCTTGAGAGATTCTCTGTGACCCCTAAAGGCCAGATTATGAGAAGCTAAGAAATTAATCAATTAATCTCTCAAACAAATTGTGCCAATGTTTTTGAGATTCTTGAATCCTCCTTTCGTTTTCTTGGTCTATTGTTTTTCCATGTTTTATTCCTTTCTCTAATGTTATCTATTGGAACATATATGCCATATGTTTTTTGGTATTCTCATGTCTTTGTAAAATACAACTTAAGTGTTTCCAGTCACAGCACCCTTTCTCAACCATTTGAGTTTGTGAATTGCCAAATAGTGTGCATGGAAAACAGAAAACTTTATTTTGGGAATTAGAATAATCCAACCAGCGCCTGTTCGATATTGACAGTATTCCAATATACTTCGCAAACGAAGAAGTCGAAAGTGTGACACCAAAAGATGAAGGTAATTTACCATCTACATCAGGCTGACTCTCAAATTCAGGATGGATTCGAAATTTTGATGGACATAACTAATGTACCATCGACTTCATTTCAAGAAGAAAATCTTCTTCAAATTCCTCATGAAAATCCAGCCACAAAAAGTATTGAAGAACATGATCCTATTCAAAATGAAAATCATTATGCAGGGCTAAATAAAACAGTGGCTAATAAAATAATTCCACCAACTAAACAGAATCGACTTCGGAAAAGAAAAAACCAAATGAAGAACACAAATTTAGTAGAGGAACCTGAGCCTCCCAAGAAAAAGATGAAAGTCAAAAACGACCTTCAGATATTGAAAGAAAAATACGCGAATGTAACGTGGAGAAAAGGCAATTTACAAATACCGGAGAATTTTATAGAATTTCGAGGTGATTCACGACTCCCAGCTGCCTTTTTGGAAATGCTTACACCATCTGACTTCTTCAGACATTTCTTTACAGATAACTTGTATGCTCACATAACAGAACAGTCTAATTTATTCTCAGCTCATCCAGATAATTTGACTTCAACGGACATCAAGAAATACATAGGTGTTTGCATATTGATGTCTGTCATACATCTTCCAAGTATTCGGAGCTATTGGTCGAAGTCAATTGGTATAGAAAGTATCAAGCAAATGATGTCTCAAAAACATTTAGAAAAAATACATTTCAATGACAATACAAAATGACAAATCGCAATGATGCAAATCATGATCGATTGTATAAATTGCGTCCAGTTATCAACCACTCATTGGAGCGATTCCAAACTGTGCCATATGAACGTGACTTATCAGTTGATGAACAAATCTGTTCAACAAAAGCAAAAAGTTATTTGAAGCAATATATGCCTGCCAAACCCCATAAATGGGGCTATGATTTTTTTGTATTGTCAGGAGTCTCAGGTTATACGTATAACTTTGAAGTTTATACTGGCCAAGAGAATACCAATGAGAATAGGGCAGGTACATAATCAAATTTAGGTGCCAGCGCTAATGTGGTTACAAGGTTGCTTCGAAATTTACCTGAAAAAGTTAACCATAGAGTCTACTTCGACAATTATTACACCACACTTCCTCTTATGGTACATCTTGGTCAAAAAGGCATTCAAGCTTTAGGCACAGTTCGTAGAAACCGACTACCAAATTGTAAATTACCAGAAATTGAAAAATCGCCAAGAGGTACTATAAGTGAGTACATAACTACAGTTGACACTATTCGTCTGGAAAGAAAACAAAGTCGTCACCCTTCTGTCAAACTATTGTGGAGTATTACCAGTACAACAAGTCCAACGATTTGATAAAACGCAACTGAAAAAGATCACAGTAGATTGCCCGAAATTGGTGAAGGAATACAATCGCCACATGGGTGGGGTAGACCTTACTGACAGTCTGATTGGCAGACATAAAATTACGATAAAATCAAAGAAGTGGTATTTTCGAATATTTTACCACCTTATAGATGTGTCAGTAGTAAATGCTTGGTTACTTTACAAGCGCGTGCATGCTCAACAAATAAGAATATCACAGTCGCTAACTTTAGCAAATTTTCGTGTAGAAGTTGCTATGGACCTAGGGTTGGCAAGCTTAGCAGTTACCAAGAAACGAGGACGAAAGTCAAATTTTGAAAAGGACTTACAAAATAGAAAACGACGAAATCCAGCTTCCTATATTCCTCCTCAAGGTGTACGCCAAGACCAGTTTGGACATTGGCCAATTTGGAATTCCAACCGTCTACGGTGTAAACTGCCAAAATGTAAAGGATATACTTATGTTACGTGCGAGAAATGTAATGCATATTTATGTTTTAATGCAAAAAAAATTGTTTTAAGGAATTTCATCAATAAATGTATTATTCTAAAGATAATAGATGAATGGTATCATGTAGCATTTATGCGACATTTTGTATTTTGACAGTAACTGAACATAGACTTCCTATGTAAAATGGTGCATAAGCGCACCATTATAAAAAAATTAAAAACTAAATAAAATTACATAAATAGATTTTTTCTACTCATTTTTTTCGAATTATGTACTGAATTATCTATAATATATATTTTTTTCATGATTATTAAAAAATTTGCGCAGTAAAGGGTTAACAATGTTTCTATACTCGATGAGTAATCTGGAGAGGTCACGCATCCTACTGCTGCATGCATAATCAATACTCTCTCTTTTTTAAATAAGAGTTTTCAAAATTTACTATTAACAGATCTTTTTTTGCTTGAAAAGATATGGCATCTCCTTTCATTTTGTTAAAAACTTTTTCCCTTACATTTAATTTAGATATTGCATTTGTTGAGTCCATTAAACAAGCTGTAAACGTTTGCGATTCTGAAACATAATAACTCCTAGCACCTTTATTTTGTTTCTGCTTACATCGTCTGGCGTGTCTTTGAAGGTAAGATTTCTTAAATACGCCCTGGCAATGAACACAAGGGTAAAAATCAAAACCTTCGATATTTTGATTTCTAACAGGACGTACATCTCCTGTTATATATAAGCCAAATTTAATTTGGTTTCTGAGTAAAACAAAAGCTTCTCGTCTAGCTTTAGAGATTTTTGGAAGTTGTATTATTTCCAAAATTTCTTTTTCGTCTCCATGAAAAGTTTGCATGTGCCTTGCAAAATTTTTAGACAGCAGGTCATTTTTACAATAATTACAGAATATTCTCTTCGCAATAAGATTTTGAGCTTCTTTTTTTACTTCTGTATTTTGAATCAATACATGAGTTCCTATTTCTTCATTCTCCCCAGAACTGCTATCACTACTAGAATGAGATTGATTTTTGTATTTTGAAATCTTAAAATTCTCATCTATTTCATCATCGGAATTATTACTTTTGGAATTAGTGGTATTAGTGAAATTGTGCACATCATTACTATCACGACGGATACAAGGATCAATCTCAAAGTTGGATACTTTACCAGTATCGGATACAGTTAAATTTATTGTATTTTCTGAATTTTCTTGGTTACCATAAACTGATTTAATAATATTTCTCCAACTAACCTCGTTTTGATTTGGAGTATTGTCACTATTACAACATATGATATTGGTAAGCTTATCTTTTGATTTACATTCCAGAGTCTCACTAACGTTTTGGACGTTGTCACTTTCCAGGGACAGATTGGATACAATATTATCTGACAATTCACTCGATTCTGCTGTTAAAAAACTTTCATTGAGAATCGTGAAAGGATTCTGTTCT
>CAJUYH010009681.1:0-13377 GCA_910591685.1 Galerucella tenella
TATAAGTTTCTATTAAATGCTCACATCTAGTGATAAATTTGTTCAAATGATCACTATAACCGTTAAATGGTTTAATATTTGCTAATTTGGATTTGAAAAGGTTCCATTTCATTGCAGGAGTAGCCATTTCTATAGAATTAATTTCTTTAAATGTCGAAATGTTACTTTCGCTTCTTGAAATATTATTAAGTGATTGCAAAATTTTATCAAGATTATCGTTGTTCAATTCGCTCATAAATAATCGATTTCAGATCAATAAATTCTTAGTTACTATCTTTCCGAATTCCAATGAAAGGTATAGGAAAGGCGAGAAAAGGAAAATTTGGCACTTACGTTACAAAAGAACAGGCTTCAAAAAATCTTCTTCTCCGACTCTTTGTTGGTTCTCGTCCAGATGTATCCAGCCACAAAAGGGGTGAAATAAATGTTCGTTGGATTTCGCGTTTAAAACGTTGAAACATTAAAATCGTGAAAGTCACTACACTTTTAATGTTCTACAGAAATACCGACAAAACCGGCACACACTGTATGTTTCAGAAGAGAAAAAAAAACTTTCTAATATAGCTCGCTACTTTTCACGATTTGCGCCAATTATGTATTTCAATTCAAAAATTATCTTTTTAAAAAGAATTTCATTATATTTATGACAACTTTACTGTCAGAGGATTAAACAAAGAATGATAATTTTATAATAGAAAAGTAACTAGTAACGTTGACTTGATAAGATAACCAATTCCTAGGATGATATGTGGGTGTGCTGATGAATGCAGAAGTGTTGCATGTAACTTAAGGCACATAACGAAGCAACGTAACATAACGCAACGTTACGTAACGGTCAGATCTTTTGCGTCGCGACCCCGGTCGCTCAAACATAACCTGACGTAAAGAACTAAAGTTCCAAAAACCAACTACGGATACTCAACACACACACACACGAATAAGCAAAATAGTTTTTTGAAACAAAAACTGGACAAACTCACGATACACGTCGTCAAACGTTGGTCTGCAGCTGTCACCATAGATAAGTTGTCAGGCAGTTGTCAGTGTGTTAGGTTAGGATGTCAGCGCTGATATATGCGGAAGAATCTGCATCTACCACTAACGACGTTACAGTTTTCATTAAATTAAAAATTTTAGTACTGACGGGACTCTCTATGTGGCAGCACCCTCGTGCCTTCAGAGATCCCCTACCCTGGTTAAAACCACCAAAATGTCAGATTTTGACAACTGAAAAAAATTATCAGATATTATGGAAGAGGTTATGTTATTCTATTTTTGCAGGTCAAATAGAAAATAAGTCGGTATTAAAGATTTAAAATATTACTCAATACAAACCTACCTTCCCTGCAACATTTGTAGATATAATTATATCAAAAATAAAATAAAAACACGAAATCAGACCTGAAACTAAACAGTTAATTGAACGCTTGTTGTACTTTTCACAAATATCAACCATACCTATTACTTCAAAAATAAAAATATTAGGAGTCAAAATTTGGTTTAACAACACAAAATACAAAAGCACAATCAAAGAAAAAGCAAGTTTTACAAAACACACACTGAAAATAACTAAAACAGCAAAGGGCTTATACGGCAGCTGATTTGTTTTACTCTTTGCTAAGAACATCGACATTTCAAAGCGCCACCTATCGAATTCTACTTTTCTCAATGGTGAATAGGTCTTGTGTAAAGGTCTGAAAAATTAAGTTTTTTTATAAATACATTAGTATTTATTTCTCTGTGGTCTCTATCAACTAATGCTGCAAGAATGAAAAAGCCAATCGCACTACTAAACCCATTGGGCATTATGGATAGAGGGAACGTATACTTCTTAACTTTTTTTTAAATTTCATTGGACAACATATAGGATGGACGAAGAATGAAATATCCAAGCCCTTATTTTCCAGTGCTTCCATTAGTTCACTCTTGTTTCCGCCGGTATCTAAACAAGTTTATTGTCTATTGAAAACATATCCGACAGTATCAATTATGTCAAATTCTAATAAGCCAGTCCCGTAGCCGTAAACTTTTGTATTTTTGAAACACCCTGTATTCAGAGCTGAAGACTTTTGTCTACAATTCTTTATTAAATACAAACAAGGTATAAGGTATATATATATATATACTCTTTGTTTAACTCGCTAGAACACTACAAAAAATTTTAAATTTGTACTTTCATCCCCCGAGAAAATATGGAATAAAATGTGCATTTCTTCTATACCTTTAAACAGCCTGTATCTCACAAACTAAGAAGGTTAGAGAAAAGTTGCATTTGGGTATTTTAAATATCTCTTAACGATCTATCATGCCTCTAAATTACGGGACATCCTGTATAAAAAAATTAAAACACTATGAAATACTAACACTTTATTCCATTTTTTTAAACAACATGATGTTAATATAATCTACCTTTGTACAGTGACAAGGTCTCTTACCACAATAGGAGACTACCTATAATCTATATTTTCAATTTCTAAAAACAATAAAACAAAAACAATATGATAGTACTTCCATCTGAACGAAGTCAATATCATACTAAAATGTAGATAAGGACTTTATCACAGCTTTACAAGCGTTACTAATTTCAAAATATCTAATAATAACAAACAAAATTAATATAAGATGCTCAAACAAACAAAAATATAGCAAATATACAGGGTGCGGCAGATAAACGGTCAATTAGAAATATCTCGAGAACTAAAGGTATCTGAATTATGAAAATTGGCATGAGGGGGTTTTGAATAATGAGCTATTTAATGGAAATATTGCCGTCACCATTCTACTTCCGGTTATACCGGAAGTTGCACATACCTTTGTAATTTTTAATGAAAGACCCTGTATATTTTTCAATTTTAGAAATATTTACGTTATTCTGAACATTTTTTATTGATACTTCCCTATACCTATCTTGAACCGTTTTTGAGCTGTGATGTTTTTTATATGAAAATTGCACTTTTTTACCTTGTACATAAAATTTAATATCCTCTAATGTAATTTGAATAAAAGTTTAAATTTCTCAGGAACCATTTACCACATATCGCTTTATCGTTTACACTGTGAAGTTACCTTTTTTATTATACAGGGTGCTGTAAAAATTGGAATAAAAACGGAATCCACAACCTTCGCGTAATTCCTTTTTTTCAAATGTATGTGATTATTCATTTTAGAAGAATACGTTGCCCACAATCGAAATGTATTACTTTTCCCTATACCTATCTCCTGCAGTTTTCAAATAAATCAGCTTTATACATTTTTGTCACAAAAAATGAATTTTCTTATAGGTTATGTGGTATTAATTTATTGAGTTAAGCATTGAATAATTATACAGATACTATTAAAGATAATAAGGCACCAGCTTGTTAATGCAACAAATGTTCAAAATGTTGCCCATCAAATTCCAAACATTTATGGATAGATTTTCATTAGTAGCTCTGATAGTGATTCTCAATCTATTTCGTTAAAAACGTGAAGGACTTTGTTAATCAGGTTCAGCCAATACCTTATTTCCAACATATCCATATTTCTAAAATTGGAAAATATACAGGGTCTTTCATTAAAAATTACAAAGTTATGTGCAACTTCCGGTATGACTGGAAGTAGAATGGTGACGGCAATATTTTCATTAAATAGCTCATTATTCAAAACCCCTTCATGCCAATTTTCATAATTCAGATTCCTTTAGTTCTCGAGATATTTCTAATTGACCGTTTATCTGCCGCGGCCTGTATAATGTTTTGTTTTACGCAGATCGAGAAAATTTTTGTTGAAGAAATATAATCGTACAAATGACAATCTGGACAGACTTACATATTATGTTTCGCTATATGTATATGGTATTATAGAAATTAGTATTATAATAAAATGCAAAAATTATGGCAGTTACTAAGATAATAAATAACTTAAAAACAACATACAGTAGAAGAACGACAATTTGAATGTTCTGTATCCAGGCTATCAATTATTTGAATGAGTATTTTTCCAAAGCAATAAGTTTGTTTTATACATATTATATGCCATCAAATTGATAATCTGGATTGGGGACGATACAAATTAATCTTTGTCGCTTTACTGTAATTTACACTGACCAAAAGTTTTCAAACACCATTGTGCATTTACATATAATGACTTACAGTACAGAGAAATAAAGAAGATAGAAATAGTCGAATGAATCAAATACTCAAACTAGAACATTAGTTATCATGATGAACTATTTTAATGTAGACATTGTGAAATTATTTCAAAAATAATTAAATCGAAAATGTATCAAAACAATCAGAGGATTTAAAAAAGAGAGGGGCACAAAAAAGGATTAACAGAAGATGATGTATCTGGTGAAAAATTAAAATTTGCTAAATATCGTCTTGTTAAGAAATTAAATATACTTGTAAAAAGGTAAATGAAATATCCTTCCAGTATATTCTCAAATATTCAAATATTTTATGAGAATTTTCCTGTCATTACCATTAGCAATACTTCTATTTTTTTTTAAATCACCTTTCTACAAGAATATAAAGCACGGCATGCTAGCCATCGTTTTAAATCGCGAACCAGTAAAGCTTTAACCATTAAAACCATTTTAGTCCAGTAAATGAAGGGACAAAGCTCCTGAAAAGTCCCTGAAGACTTCACTTTGGGCTCAATTTGTAGGACACGGCAGGTGTTTTTAAACGGGAAAAAAAACTTAACGCGATTGAGTTTGCGGAAGGGGGGAAAATGGCCCCCCAAACCCTGGAAAACGGGTTTCTCGCTAATATATTGCTAAATATGCGAATTAGAGAATTTTTCTTTAGATAAAATATGAAGATCGTCTTATTATCTACAAAAGTGGTTACCATAATTTTTTTCGAAAATTCGATATTTATCGAGATAATGAGACCTAAAAGTCTCCTCATTTCAGCTGCTGCTCTGCCTCTGGGAATTCTGCTGTCTATGCAGGGGGCGGACGAATTGTTCCATAACTCGACAAAAAATTGACATTTCCCGATGATTCAAAGTTCATCGCAATGGGAAGACCCGTAGCTATCATTCCATGTGACTTGCAGCTCGTCCGTACTTGACAAAAATATTAAAAAAAGTGTTTTTTTCCACAAGATTTTGAGACTATTTCATTAATTCGTTCGTATATTTTTTTAAAATAGTCTTTTATCCCAATTTTTTCTAATAATGGAACCTAAGGAGGTCTTGAATGATCTCAAAGATTTTTTTTAATATCTTTCTTGATAAAAAATGGATTTGCCGTTTTCGGAGTTCTGTACAATCTGTGAAACAAGCGCGATTTAAAAATGTATCATCCTATATATTGCTTTTCAATGCACATCATTTTAAACCTTAGAGTGTCTAGTTTTAATAAAATTCAATCAATTCTCAGAAATTAGGGAAATTGATCACAGCAGCAAAAACCGGACTTTTTTTCAAAAATAAATAAACAAATCAATTTTTCATCAAAACGCAAGAAATATATTTAAAAAAAATTTCTGGGGTCACTCAAGACCTCCTAAGGTTCCATTATAAAAAAAAATTAGGATAAAAGACTATTTTTTTTAAATACGAAAGTCACATGGAATGATAGTTACGAGTCTTGCCAATGTGATGAACTCTGAATCATCGGAAAATGTCAATTTTTTGCCGAGTTATGGAACAATTCGTCCGCCCCCTGCATAGACAGCAGAATTCCTACAGGCAGAGCATCAGCAGCTGAAATGAGGAGACTTTTAGGTCTCATTATCTCGATAACTATCGAATTTTCGAAAAAAATGATGGGAACCACTTTTTTAGATAATAAGACTATCCTCATATTTTATCTGAAGATAAATTTTCTAATTTGCATATTTAGCCAGATATTAACGAGAAACCCGTTTTCCAGGGTTTAGGGCGCCATTTCCCCCCCTTCCGTTAACACAATCGCGTTAAGTTTTTTCTCGTTTAAAAACACCTGCCGTGACCTACAAATTGAGCCCAAAGTGAAGTCTTCAGCGACTTTTCAGGAGCTTTCGATATTTTCAGGTGTTGTTACTGGACTTTTTATTTCATAGATTTAACATCGCTGTCAAATGGAAAATCAAAACATATGCTGCTTATGGTGAATTTTTGTTAAATCTTCAAGAAAACATGATCTCTTTTATATCGTTATTATATTAAATTGGAACATTTATAATAACCCTATTTATACTGTTCCCTTTATTTTCGACAAACGGCAAACACTACAAAAGATATTGTCATTTAAAGTTTATTAAAAGTGTAATTGCTTCTTTAAAATCTTTTTTTTTTCAATTACCTACATACTTTATTTTTCTAAAGTTGATGAATTAATTGAATTCAATCAAAACAAATTTCAACAAAACAAGTTTTTAATTCTTCTTCAGGATATAATAAAAATAGAGAATATTTCTACATCTGCATTTTGACTGAGCTTGATTTCATTTACATTTACTTCATTATCTCAAACAATCTAAAATAATGAAAATATTAGTTTTTTTATTTCGATCTAATCTAAAATAATCAGGAACCAACAAATATATACATGTGCGATTGTGATTTAAAATTAAATTTGATTTTTATGGTCGAATACAATTTTTTTCAAAATCTGCCATTGATTAGTAGCTGCTCTTTTGGTTTGAAATTCAAGTTGATAGGATGCCTGAGACAATTTGAAACAAAAATAGTGCATCGGTTGCATGTCATTCAAATTTATATTTCAATATTAATAGAAATAATAATTTTAAATCCATTCCAGCAATAACAATAGGTCTGTTCGTAGAGCAGTCAAAAACGGTTGGAAACTGGACTACTCATGCGCAGAGTCTTTTTGTGAACGGTTTTCATTCACTGAGCATGAGTCGTCCAGTTTCCAACCGTTTTTGACTGCTCTACGAACAGACCTATTTACTGGGATTGGATTGAACGAGAAATTGGTAAAAAATAACAAATTTTTAACAAACTATCAATCTATATGTATAGTTTGCACAGGTTTGTGCAAAATTATAAAAATAACTTAATAGCAAGATAGATTAGGCAACGAGAACTTTAGGTTACTGAAAATAAAACGTTTTTATATTCTGTTAAGAGTAGAATAACTAGAGTTTGTTCAGCCATCCTTTGCCGTTACGTCATAATGGGTGACGTATTCTGCTGTTTTACGTATGTCTATCACTTGAATGTTATTTTACACTTAACCTCAAAATTATAATCAATGACATATGTTAAGAATTGTTTTCAAAATATGACAACTGAACTGTCAAAAGTAACAGATAAAATGTATGTCGACCTTAGATAAAAAATACGTTAATGACTTCATAATTCCGTCTCATCGATTTCATGAACGAAAGAGCAAGCTGGACAATGTATGACGTAACGGCAAAGGATGGCTGAACAAACTCTACTTTCCAAATTTTTCTTTTACACAGAGAACAATTCTTGTCTACTTTTCAAGTAGTGTTTTTCATATTATCTTTGTCTAACTTGAGTAATTATAAAAACTGATCCCCTTGCTATATATAAAGAGTTAAAGTTTACTTAGAAAAGATAATTAATCAATTATTAAAATGTAGGGTTTTTAAATATTTTCGACAACAATCTTTAGTTTTATCATTATTCCCACAGAAATACTTTCTATATATGTACATGTAGAAATATATACATAATTTTTCAATATTGGAAATATTGTTTACTGAAGTTTATACACAATATAAAAAAAAGCATTCCATAAAACTAACGCTACCTATATACATTCAATATAAACAATATTACAAAAATACAAACTGAATTAGTTTCCAAGGAACGTGTTGTTTTACAATTTTATTGTATTACATCAGTGCTTCCAAGTTATCGCTTTGTTTGTATTGCAATGTTTTATAAATATTTGAACAGAGTACTGCCTTTTTTGTTATTTTCCAAAAAACAGTGTTTTTGACAAAATCAACGTAGGTAATCGAAATGATATTCTTAAGAGAAGCTAAAACGAAAAAGTGGATAACTAGTTCATAAAAACATTTATAAAAAGCAGAGGTGGAAGAAAGGTATAATTATTTTAGTCAGCATTTTATCAACAAAATATATTGTTAATTAAGCGGTAAGATCATCAGAATGGTATAAATAACCAGGGGAGCACATTAAATTGTGACCTTTCTTACCAGCATTAACATTTTCGCTTTATAAAGTTTTTCAGAATTTTCGCATCAAATTTTTTTTGACGAATTTCAATTGCTTATATCTCGACTAATATCAATTTTGCCAACTCAACTTATTGTTCCTTTTTCAGAGGAAACTAAATTTCCTACGAGTTTGTCATTTACATTAAATAACATTAAATCCCACTTTGAAACAATCTGATAGCATTGAATACCGCTGAGATATAGATATTAAAAAAAATAATCAAAGTTTACGTATATTTTAAATGGGAAATATTTCAAAGATTAAAAGGAGCAATTCTGTTTTAACGCACAGTTAAAAATAAGACAATTTGCTAACCCATTATGTATAAATTAAAACATTTATAATAGCGGAAACTTTGTCAAATATAACGGCGTACCGTTAATTTTTAACCACTTCTTATAGAATTTACCCTAAAATCTGTTATTACTAACGTGCTTAAGCGAGTTAATGAAGAGCTCAAATTCTCAGACTATTTTTAGGACATTTCTAAGAAGATTTTGGTTCGGGTGCGAAAATAAAAAAATTAGTCTAAAAAAGCACCCCATTCTTTACTAATAAGCTATTTGTGTGAAGTGATTGTTGTGATGTTTTTGAATATTCAACCTCTCTATTTTTCTTTATGAGTTTTTTCAATTAATAAGTTCCACAATACAAAACTGATATAAAAATTAACGATTAACCAGAACATTACAATTTAAGTAGACGTTCTTGTATGCTCGAAGAGGAAATGTCAACGAGGTAAAAAAGAAAGAGGAGAGGACATAAAGAATCATCGACAAAAGTGACCTCAATATGGCCGACTTCCGTTGAAACGTAAACAAACCAGAGGCGTACATTAAATTATTCAATTATGCATCTTTTTAAGGTGGTATATATTGGATAAAAGCAGTTTCCAAACACTATTGTACAACTCAACTTGAATTTATACTGATAATCATAAATACTGAAAATCACTATTTTTTTAATGTGGCTTTTCAATTTGACACAGAAATTGATGACTAATATCACTAATGTGGCTTCTCAATATGGCGACTTTCGTCGAAAGTTGGTTAAATCACTGCCACGCTTAACCTCCCTCCTTTTTCTTTTACCTCGTTGGGAAATGTACATTTTTTTCCTGAATTATTTCATTGAAACTCTGGCTCACCGAAAAATATCACCACCAATATTTTATAATGTGCTTATTATAAAAAAGATTATTTGTAATGTTCATTTTACGTTCGAAAACTGCTGGGAATTTTAATTGCATTTTTCAAATTGTTTTTGCACACTTATCAATTATAATTCAACTTTTAATTAACTTGGCCGTTTCGTAACAGAGGTATTGTTTATAAAAGCTAGTCTGATTCAGGGCCGGTTTTATAATATTGGGTTGACCCGCTGTTGACAGACATTTGATGTGAAACCTGCTAATTTCTTCACTCTAAACCTCAACCGGACCTTATCCTAACCTATTATTGGTATTTTATATAATGAATATCAAATTAGAATTATTTATTCTTAAAAATGTCTTTTCCGTCGACCGTGTATTAACATAATATGCTATCAAAATTGACAAAAAAATTAATGCATGATTCACATTAATCAACGATTTTTCTATAGGCAACCCAACGCACATCTTATACATTATATTTATATTGACAGTTACCTGTGATGTAGGCAACCAAACATACATTTTAATGTCATTATTCATTCTTGACAATGACAAATAAATATTTTCATTTTTTAAATATTGAGAAAAACGAATACAACAGATACAGTCGACGGTAAAGCTTTGTAACCAACACGAGTATTAAAAAGGCAATTAACAATCTCGAACATCAACGCACTCGCTCTGCTCGTGCGTTAAATTATCTCGATTGTTATATGGCCCTCATTAATACACTTATTGGTTAAATAACTATTAACGCCGTCTCTTGAAATTGTGGGAAATAGAGCGCTCTGAAAAGAAAGCATTGATGACGTTGGAATAGTGATAAGATAAGATTTCGCCTTAGCAAAGAAACAGTCGGGATGTTAGCTCAAAGATTTCAAAAAACGTTGTAGCACCAAAGACTGAAAAGCCCAGAACAGACAGTTGACATAAGCTAGTAATTTGTCATGCTCTGGTAAGGCTGGCCAGAGTGAAAAATATCTATTCGAGCCATACGATTTACACAAGTACGACAAGGAAAATATGAGAAAACCTACTTGAAAGAGAGAAGAATAATTGTGCGCAGTCAGCTGTTGCCAAATGTACTTATCTGTAAAAGTTATTCCCAATTTTTGTCGGCAACAATACTACATACCAATAATTGTTAAATCGAAAGAAATGTATAGATTGTCCAAATTTTTTCTTGAACCATATTATATTCTTATTTGTGATCATCTCACTTATTTTTCAAAAGTCAATAATATTACCAATCTCGATTTTCTCTCACTAAATACAGCGTTATCCCGTGTTATAAGTCAAATGCAAAATAAGTTATTTATTCCTTAGAAAGTACCAAACATTCTAAACTGGCAACGCTGCTTTCATATCAGATTGGTAGCTGGAACTGAACACACGCACAGCGTTAACTGCGAACAATTATTCTTCTCTCTCGCTCATGTAGTTTTTCTCATATTTTCCTTGTCGTACTTGTTTAAATCGTTTGGCTCGAATAGACTTTTCGCGATCTGTATGTAGCCCTGTTACGTTTATAATACCAATTTATTTTCAACTGACGGTGGAATTGCAACCGATAGTTCGTCAATCGAAAGCCGTGAAATAATAATAAAAAATGAAATTTAAATAATCAAATTATTTGAGTTCATTGAAATGCTTGATACAAATACTATATTTTGTGTATGCTTAAATCTTGTTTGGATAATTTATGGACAATTTATCAAAGAAGGACCAACTTTTAACAGCTGAAATCTTGCGTAGTACTCGAAAGGGTGCGGTGGAACAATACAATACAATCAAATCGAAAAAAAAAAGTTTAAACAGGATGTAAACAGTATGAAATATTTTAGTTCCGAATAAATAAATCTCACTATATTTAGGAAATGTATGTTACAAAAATAATTGTGTTTCTATTTCCAGATAATCAAAATAAACCTACAAGAATGCTGCAAATATAAATCACCTTTTTCGAACAACAAATTATTGAAACGTAAGTTAAGTCCATTTTACACGGTGCAAGTTGACGCTGAAACTCGAAAAAGTTGCATGCAACTTGTCGTTTTTTTTTTTCGTTGTGCGCGTCGGTCGCATGAATTAGAGCCTGCTCTATTTTCTAGCGAGATTTGGTAACTTTTCTGCTGGATTTTGTCGCACCAACCCAAAATTTCTATTGGCCGCTCCGCTCTTACATTGCTGTCACTGTGAATCAAGTTGGCAACACGTTACGTTTCCCCTGTCCCTGGATGAGTCGCAGCAACAAACGATCGATATGCTGATTGTACTTTTTCTCGCAGCGATTTGTCCCAGCAACAAGTCGCTGCGATTTGACGCAACGTGGAAAATAAACTTTAGATTCTGTATTTGTATTTTATTTGGAAACAATTTACTTTTAGTGCTTATCAACTAAAAATGCCTAGCAACTGGAAAAGCTACAATTTTATTCAATTAAATTGTTTTACGCGGAGGTGAAAAGAAATATAGAAATTATTCTACGACGTGTACTCCATTTTATGGTTGTTTCAAAACCAATATACTATACACATTTGATATTGTTCTACCACAACCCAATAGACATGATGACATTGACTAAAAATAACTGAAATAATTATATAGAATGTGTAGCCTAGTCAAAGTACAAATAAAACCTCACAAAAAATACAAAAAACTTGAAAATTCAAAATTGAGTATTTAAAAGGGTTGTGTTTAACATGTGAAAAACTTTAAGATGCTAGGCATGCAATTTTCCGGAAATCGTTAAGTAAATTTTGTTTTGTTTTTTCACTTTATTTGTTTAAATAATGTAAACACAGAAAAATGATTAAATCAAAAATTGTAGCTAATACATTTATCTACAAATTTTATCTGAAAAGTTTTTCTGTAAATTGAAATATTTACGAGATAAAATTAATTTCAGTGGTAGTCAATTCGTGGTTGCGCGAGAACGGCCAAATTTATTAACCACTCGACTTAAAAGTTATTAATTTTGGGCACATAACATTCTGGAAAAATGTAAAATGTACACATGTAAAGTGTAGAGAAAGATCTCAACATTTAGATAAAAATACTTTCAAATATGAAAAAAGGTAGATTTTCTAACTGTAACATTAGTTTATTGATAAAAAACTAGAGCAAAAAGTCAAAAAGCAATTATAATTCCTATTTAATTAATACTTATCTCAGCGATAATTCCTTCTAGACTTAGCATTGCAAATCAGCATAAAACATTATCATTATAAAAGCAAAGCCATCAATATTTCGAATTTTAAGCAAATGCTTCTTAAAAATCTGTTTTTTGCATGCTTAATTTCACTTGTTTTTTTCAAGACTTCATTCAATTATATCTTTTTTTTAAATTGATATAATTCAATGAAACTTTATCACTAAACACTTTGAAGCATCTACTTTCGAAACTACTAAACAGTTTTTCTATAAAGAGAAGGGAGCACAAATAAAGGTGAAAAAGCAGGAGAGAGAGCGGCTTATACGCGTAATAACAACAACAACAATAATAAAATATTAACAAAAATATTAAACAAATTATACAGGGTGTAACAAAAAGGCAGGTCATAAATCATACCACATATTCTGGGGCTAAAAATAACTCGATCCAACTCAAGTTACCCTAGTACAAATGTGCATGAGAAAAAAAAGTTACAACCCTTCGAAGTTAGGCTGCAATTAGATATCGTCAGAAGCCATTGCTTTTCCAGAATATTCGGTTTTCGTTAGTAAAACGGTGCCGCCTGTGTATTCAAGAAAATGGGGGTCATTTCGAACATCTAATAAAAACTACACATTTGTAAATAAATAAGATTCAATCAAAAATTTGGGACCCTCGAAAAACTTAAAAATTCATTGACTTTAATTTTTGTTACTCGAAATTTTTGAAGCATAATGAAAAATGGGTCGTATCTCGATAAAAACTGATAACTGTAAAAAGTACTAGGGGCAAAAAAGTTTCAAAAATAATGTGTTTGAACAATGGTGCCACAATAAGCATTAAAAGTGTAATGTACACAAAAATTTTGGGGGGGTTTAGGGGATCTCAACATAAATTTTTAACGGAGTGCAATAATTCC
>CAJUYH010009682.1:0-13375 GCA_910591685.1 Galerucella tenella
TAATTATACTTGACTGATACTGAAAAATAAAGTTTAGTTCTCAATCAGATGGCAAGTGTTTCACTTCAATATCAAAATATATGATAGCGATAAGAGTAGTGAAGTGACTAGTGACTTGAATTTTGAAAATTACGATTTTTGGTAATCAAATTCTCCTATCAAATTGAATTTTGAAGAAAGTTAAATTCCTGAACAGATACCTGAGAGATACATTAAAAAGCTAATTCACAGGACTATGTTCTTCATTGAGCTAAGAGAGGGAGATGTTCTATGACCAGTAACGGATTTAGAGTTAGACCTGTGAGGTCCGGGCCTGGGGCGGCAAATTTTGTGGGGCGCCAAAATTTTCAAGACGACTAAAATGGGAAATCGATTGGGGTTCCTGTAAACTGTAAGAACCAATTTTGAATTTCATTTCATTACGCTGTTGTTATCGAAACATTCTACCATTTTGACGGTGGAGTCCCTTTGTTGAAATAATTAATCAGAAAATTACTGGAAAAATTGTAATTCTTATTATTATATCAGTTTCATTTTTTGAACAGTCTGCCGTGACTATTTGCCAGAAAGAAAAAGGGCGCCAAATCGTCTCTGTCCTATAGGGCGCCCTTAAACCTAAATCCGCTACTGTCTATGACTGCTTTCAAGAGAGTAGGATGTTACACGCTCAGTTTGTCGTCAGTTCAGTCTATGATTGTGGTCTGAGTGGTGAAAAACTTATTATGTAATATGTTGACTTATGGACTGGACTGATCATCATTTGAATATTTTAATAATTCTCATCAGTTTGCTGTAGATTCACATCAGACTGATCGTGAGTTGTGTTTAATATCAGTTTCCCGTCAGTACCTTCCAGACAGTCATGGAGACACGTGCTAAAGCTGAAGACGCTTCGCCACCTATGCAGCCATTGAAACCTGAGAAGCATTTCATATTTATATCCGATGAAACAAATAATAAAGAATATGTGAATAAATACAAGAGGAATGAAGCTACCTCGGTTACCTATGATAATGTCAAGAGGAAAATGGATACACTCAAGTACCCAAATAACACAATAAGCATAAATGGTGATTTAAAATCGACTTTTGTGTCACTATTGAAGCTAATGGGCAATTGAAACCGCCCACTAAAGCTTCTACATGTAGCATTGATTACGTAATCGCTGCCAAAAGGGAGCGCCCTAAATCGCCATAATTGGCACCAAAAGAGCATTTTATTAGATTTGATGGACAGCATTGGCTGTCAAAGTGATATTAAGAAGCAGTCGTTTAGTCCAGATATGACTTTCAATGCTTTGAATGATCATGCGCAGTTAAACATATCTTTTGAGAATGTGATGAAGTTTTTGTTTTGGATAAATATTAGATTAATATTGGAAATGTATGCCAAAAGTTAGGTGAGTGTTCACAAAAACAAACATCGCCAACTGTGATGGCAGAGATCTTTCCTTCAATATATTATGACAATTATTATTGTTTGCAAAAACTAGAAAATATTATTGTGAACCATTAGAAATCTCTGCAAGCCTTACTTTTCTGTAAAATGTGAATGAAATACTTTTTGAAAATGGAGGGGACAGTGATAGCTGTGAGCAAAAGATACTTTATAAATTAAATTGTTTCATTATTAATTACGGTTTTGTTATATTCAATTTTGATACTTTTATTATCAATGAGTTATATACATCTGAATGAATTTGAAATTTCTAATAGTATTTTTAGTTGGATTGATTGATAATATACCTGTGATGGATTAAATTGATATATATTTTCCAGATTTCCTGAAATTTGTATTCCAGTGTGAAAACAAATAATTTTCTTAACCAGATTATACGCACATTCTATATATAAAAATAGTATCATATACCTTTGATATACAGATATAAAAACTATGGCAACATTGCTTATTATCGTGAGCAAACGGTTCAGCCGCATGTTTTTATTGTATTTAATAAGCATTTTTCCATGCCAATATGAAGCTTCATCAAATAAAAAACTAGATAGGTGTTTGTATTACTCCGTGAAAGCTCTCAAAATTATAAGCCTCAACTTACCTGTATCCAATAAAAATTAATTTTATAACAAAACTTCAGATGGTTACTGCAGATTTAATTTCCACTTGAAAATTTTTTCTCACACGGCCATTAATGATTAACAGGTGTTTGACGTCTACCATGAATCAAAGTAACTAGAAAATCTGTGATCTACTGAATACAGCCTGAATTATTAGTTTTCACCATATTTAACGAGATGGCGCTATGCATTGTTTTAATGATTAGGTATTCCAAATCACCAACAGTATTCCAAACTTAGACTATAAAACACATACAGAAATTATTCAATGTAATACAATTTTTAGCTCCAATCGTCATTCATTCACTCTTTTCTATGCATATTTGGGGGGGAAATGGAAGAAGTTTACATTTGAGAATCCCTGTATAACCGTGCACTGCATTTCCGTAAAAGTCCCATTTATTTCCATTATAAAGTAATACAATGATATTCAGTAACAAACGACATGAAAAAATGAATGAAAGATGGCGCCTCTGTGTCCCGTTTGCCATTGTTACACACCTAACCTAAAAGTGTGATGGGGCTCTTTTGTGTGTCAGATGGAAGAGAGAAAAAGAGAATCGATTGTAAAGCAAGAGATGCATTTGTCATTTGTTTAATCGCATTCCAACGTTTCGTTCTTTGTTCGACCGTCTACCGCCGCTTGCCGACTACAACATTGGATTGACAGCGTGCCGCGATAATCCGATGTGCCTAGAGCTGGTCGGTGCTGTGTTGGTGGGCCCAGTGGTGTTGTTGAAGGACAATGTAAAATACATAATATTTCAATCGTTTCAAATTTGTAAAAATCCCATTATTTATATCCTTCCTTACTATGTTTTTTGATGATAACAATATTTATTTATGAAAAAGTAGAATAACATTACATTATTTGAAGGGAAATAAACAGAAATTTTTATAAACACTGGAATACATCCAATTGAACTTTAAATGAAATTGCAAACTGCAATTACGAATAATTTAATGAAGAATCCATATTTTGATTTGTGTTTGAACTAAAACTTTTATATTTCAATGATAGGTATTAATATTTCTTCACATTCAGAAAACTAACTGCCATTGGTTTAGTTACTACAACAACACAAGAAGTATTTTATGCCAAAAAGATGGTTAGGAAAGGAAAGGAAGCTATATAAGGCTCCAAGGTATTACTGCTATGGAAAATTGATTCACCACCCAAGTAGCAATTTAAATTCTATAAGGGTTGTATAAACAGCTACAAGATATATCTTATAGGATACTGAAATTCTTATAACGGTCTACAAAACAATAATAATAATATGATCCTTATACAACTAAAAAGGGCCCATTTTTATACAACTGTTTGGTTGTATAACAGTCTTATTAAAAGTTTATACAACTCTTATATGACTGTTTAATACACATTTATACAACTTTTAATCGAATATTTTATAATCATTTATACAGCTACTATAAAATGATTTAATAGTGTGTCATGTAGTCACATCTATAAAATGGGATTGAAGCGGCACTATGAAAATCTTACAAAATGGTTGTATAATGCAATATATTTTTTCACAATGCTGTTATTTCGAGCACAATGGAATTTTCCCTACGACCACGTATGGAGACGTTATAAAGCACGTTCTAAAGTTACCGTGGCAACATCAACAACTCGAGAAACGAAGTCTAAATCTATGGTCTAAATCATGTCTAAATGACATTTTTTTTATTATTGATCTGACAGGAGTAGTTTGTAACGTCAAAACTTTTATTCGAACAATATTTAACAATGTCAAATTTATAAATTGAAATGGAAAGTGCCGTTGGTATTGTTTGAAATATTAATATTTCGATTTTCCAAATCTTAGGAAAGGGTATTTAAATTAATACTATTGACATTCACAGAACTAAATAAGGTTGAACTTCCATCAAAATACAAATTAGTTTATGTTTTTCCCATTTCCATGACAACGCATCACGAATTCAACCATTTGACTTTAAGTTCTCATTTCCATTTATGATTTCCATTTATGTTGTAGTAGTTATAGACCAGTATTTATAATTTCAAAGTGCACCAATGAAAAAAAAAAGCGTAAAGTATTCGTGGATAACTGGTCTTTAAAACACGCGCGTGTTTTAAAGACCTCAATATCCACTTATTCTTTAATATACCATAGTATACAACATTATACAGCTTTAATAAGACAAGCTTAAGTAACTATTTAATAATGTTGTAGCTGTTAGTTTTATAGTATATTATAGAACTCTTATACAATAGGTATAAAAGTCTTATAAAATGATATTTTGATATTGTATAAACTTGCTTATAAGGTATTATATCATTATAAAAGAGATGATCGTATAATGCGTTATAGCATATATTGTAAAAGTCACTATAGAAGCATTTAATACAACAACTTTCTTTAAAAAACAAAATTATCGCAACAAAAGGCTTAATAAAAACAAACAGCCCTAGCAAAAGAAATATGAAAATGTGTGGAACAAAGGAAGCAAAGAACAAGGAAACAATACTATAAAGGAAACTGAAAAAAGAAAATAGAAAATAGCTAATTTGGATTCAAGGACAATAAAAACTTTTTATAATACCCATATTTGTACACTGCTGCAGCAGCTTGTTAGGATTACCTTTGCTTACATAAATAAGACACTCATATTCACAACAATTATGCATCATTTTTATAAATGTAAACATTTCTATCAATATTTCGACTTTCAAAGATGGATAGGTACTCTGTAGGTACACCTGATCCTCAACATAACCCTATAAGAAATAATCCACTCTATTTAACTCTGGTCATCGCATTATGGCGAACAGGAGCTTCGTCATGTACCTACATAGCAGATTTGTTGACAAACGAATTAACAAATAAGTTGATATTTCAGTGCCTAATTATAAATGTTGGTGATAATGTGGTTCTAATTTAACTATTTAGAGGAAGTAGGTATATAGAAAATTTTTCATTTTCAAAACCTTTTCCCATAATAACATACTTTCCCAGCTCGTCAAAATTGCATTCCAATATTTTTCACGGTTAACAGACTTTATGAGTCACCCTTTATACAGGTTCTCCCAAGTTCTGGACCATGGTGGAGGCGCTAACATGGAAATCATAGATAAATATAATATAATGAGAGTTGTCGACCCTGTAGTAACAGTTGGCATCACGTCGATCGAAGCGCACCAGGAAGGGTTGTTGGAACTAATTTTTGAGGGCAGGATATTTAAATTGGTTAGTTGTGATTGTGGGTATGTACATCTCACAATTTGTCTAAAAATTGTTCATTATATAATTATTTCATTACAAAGAATTAAATTTTATTTAATTTTCAATAATGAAATGATTATAATTAATAAACAATTTCAAGACACATAAATTAGATAAATGAGAAATCAACACTAATATAAAATTTTTACTAAACTGCACATAATATAACAAATAATCTACATCTATATTTTAATCATCAATTCATCAAACATTTACATATTATTAATCACATTACATTATATATATATTTAGGAAAGTTAATCCAATATCACATCCAATTGCACATTATTTTAAAATTATTCACAGAAACTGCAAAAATTTAAATCAGAAGGAGTTAGAAAGTAGATTCTCCATTTCTATGAAGACAGGAACAGGTCTGAAACAAAATAAATAAAATGCATTACCTCAAGTTACAATTTGTTAAGTAGATGAGTTTCTTTGAGGCTATCATTATTGTTAGAAAAAATAAGCTTCCATTTCACAGGCAATAGCTACAGTATTTTCAAAAGCTTGGGTACCTACTATTATTATGTTCAACTACTTTTGGTAGTGGTGTATGATCTAAGGATCGCAAAGGTAAAACAAATCTAATAAGTATTTTGCATAATGAACCTGTAAATGCATTATTATTAAAATGATCTTTATACAACCTTTGATCCTTTGATGTAGAAGGAAATTCTAAAATGTTGTACCTCTGTTCACTTTGATTAATATCAGATGGAAATTTGAAAAATGTTTTATTCTTACCTACTACAAATTGCTAAGTGGCCAAAAATATTTACCAAGCAATACAACTATGACGTATTATATTTGGTGATGATATTTTAAAGGTTTACTTACTTTTATTTCCTCAATTAGAACTAAAATCCTTAATAAATTTATAAATAAACTAATTTTGTAGAATAATTATTGACACTTTCACTATGACTTTGACAAGCAGAAGCCAAATTCACACCAGCCAATGTATGATTGATTTTGTATATTTTCGTTTCTAACGACTTGAAAGTTTATATACTAGGATATTTCATAATATTTATCGACATTGAAGGATAAATAGTGAAGTGAAATGTAATTTATAACGTTTTAAACCATTTTATTCTATTTCCCTTTTGTAAAAAGTCTTGTAGTTCTCACGACCGAAGTGACTCGATGCGCGGGTCAGTTGCGCAGAAACGTTGTGCCTTATACCGCCTATACTTCAATCCGTCTCTTTTTTTTGGTCTATGATGGAAATCTCCATGATGAAATTATCGTGAATGATTAGGTTAAGATAGGCAAAATTACTTTTTCGGAGTGGGGGTAAAAATTATCTTAAAATTGACGTCACATTGTCATCTATCACATGTCAAACGTCACCTGTCTAACGTCACATGCCTGTTATTAAATTGGCCCACCTCACTACTTCGGTCCTGGGGGCCATCCATAAATTACGTCACACGAATTTTAGGACTTTTTAACCCCTCCGTCCGTCATTGTCACAGGTTGTCACATTTTTATAAACCCTTTCCCCTGATATGACGTCCCACATTTTTCAATTTTATGCATGTATTTGAAAATAATCAAAAGAAAACAGGTAGGTAATTTCAATTTTTACATATTTTTATTGAATAATCGTTAATAAATTCAACATAATCTCATAACGAGAGTGCTAAGGTGTTAAGAATATATATCGAAATTGAAAATTTCTCAATTCAGTAGTACTTAATACTATAAGTACTTCAAAATAATCAGGTAATTCATCGATAACTTGTTGCATAATTACAAAGAGTGTCAGTTTGACAGTTTAAATATCCCTACAGCGAAGCGGGAGGTTACTCTGTCAAACTGACACTCTTTGTAATTATGCAACAAGTTATCGATATCGAGATATCGATTGAGTAAATGTAAACAATTAATTAATTTAGATACAAATTGGTACAATGGAAATTACAATCCAAATCGACTCATTTTTGATAAACGTCAGAATTTGACGGTCATGTTAGTTTGTGTGTTGTTGTATATTGTATTGTATTGTATTGTAGGATTTTCGATTGGTTGAGCTACTCTATGTATAACCACTTGTGACATTTTTGATTGGTAGAGCTCTATGTATAATGAGGTTTTATCGGAATCGAGGTAACTTAACTAAATTGACAGTTCTGATTGGTTGAAAATCATACGAAAACAATAATCAAGTATTATTGAAGGTAATACCACGAGACCTGTTTATTTGGCAAAAATATGAAAACAAACCGATTGATAGGACGAGGGATTTTATCTAAATTCCGTTTGTTTGAATAGTTTTGCCGAAAATAAACAAGTTTGAGTGATGAAAATAAAAAATCAAGTGATAAAATTCGAAGAACGAGTTGTATTTGGGAAGATTATTTTTTTCAACAATTCAAAATGTTGTATTGAATGTTCAATATTCTCTTAGGTGATGGCACTGCATCAGTTGGTGTTCATTTTTCAATAAACTACGAAGCACTTCTAGTTGTCAATAATGACAAATTCAACGTTAAATTCTGACGTTTCACTGGTAAACAAGGTATTATCCAATGAGGAAGCAGTTTCATCAGTATAATCCCGAATGATTGGCTAGAATAATGTATTGCTATTGGTTGAAACCACCAAAATGTCAGATTTTGACAAGTGAAAAAAATAATCAACAGTTAAAACACAAGAGTTTATCGGATAAATTTTTCTTTGCAACGAAACAGTTTTGCCAATCACTAATTTTACGAGCAAAACTGACATGATAAAATCGCGACACCGAAGGTGGAGCGATTTTATCTAATGTCAGTTTTTAGAGCAAATGTACTGATTGGCAAAACTTAAAGAAAAATTCATCTGATAAAAGAAAAGCTCGAGTGTTCCTCGGCAGAATAAATTAACGACAGATTATATGAATGTCAACACTTAATTGCTGTGAAATTATAAGTAACCAAACTTGCGAATCATTGTCATTGTGTAAAAGTGACGTCTGTTTACTAGATATTGTGGAAGAGAAGTTTTTATCCGATAAAAAAGGATGCACCTTTTTTATCGATGTCAAAGTGACAATAACATTTCCAGGCATATGATATTTTAACATTGGAGTTAATTTATCGATATTAACTTAACTAAATTGATCGTTCTGATTGGTTGAAAATGATACGAAAAAAATAATCTTTAAACTTTAACATGTAACGTCACAAAGTTTTTACCTCCCCTGCACACAATGTCACATTCCGGTGATACCCTCCTCCCCTTTAACGTGTGACGTAATTTATGAATGACCGCAGCTGTGGCATGGTGTGACATCATTATCGTCGCCTAATTTTAAATTGAAAAAACGAAGTGAAGATGCGTCCGTAGCAACGAATCCCACTGTTCTCTCGGATGCATATAAGCTGCAAAGAAAGGTATTAAAGAAAATAATTATAAGTGAATTCTGCAATGTGCTAGACAAAGAACGGAAGGAGTGGAACAGATAACGCATTCGCATCGATAGATCCCTTTGGATAATAACGCGATATACCCGATTGGTTGAAAATAGCATACAATGTGCCTTCGAAGTATTTTGAGGTGTTTTGAAGACTTTTGAAGGGGTTTGAAGAGCGCCACTATCACATTTTGAAGGTGTTTTGTTTGTCAAACGTGTCACATCAAACGCCACATCAAACGCCACGTGCAACGTCAAACGTCACGTGTCAGGATTTTTTCCAGAGCTTCTTTGTAGGTATGAATCCTTGATGTAACTACCAAATGGTGTTCTCCCCATTATTATTTAAATATTCGACGAGTTGTCCTAAAATATTAGTAATAAATATTCCCCATTTTGGTTCCTTCTACATGATTGGGTCGTTACAAGTATATGTTATGATAAATAATGAAAACCGAGTACCACATCTTCCCCACTTGAAAAAACAAATGAATATTGAAGAAATGGAACTCCAGCTTTAAGAATAACGTGAGTCGGTATAGTGAAATATTATACAAAAAAAGCAGTAAATTAGAGTATACAAAGACACTAGGTGGGTTTTTCATATAACCATTCATTTATACATTAATGATTTTTGGACGTACTTCTATTGATAGATGATGATATTTGCTATGAATCACGTCATTTATTAAATCATTACAGTAATTATAAAGATGTCACATGAAAAGATCTTTTTCAAAACAAACTGACATTTTTTACGTATATTTATATTGGATTAATAAAATTCTCTGTTCCATCTACTACTACTACTACTACTACTACTACTAAATGTGCAGGCGAGCCTTGTCCTGGAAAACTCAAGCCAAGGTTCCGACACTGCGGCCACTGGCGGGCTCATTGTGCCAATCCTGCTACCTAGTCATCCATGAAGCCGAGCCCTTCAATAAAGGCCGCAACCTTTTTCAGTGGATGCCTGCTTGTGTCTCCAGGAGTCATGACAGTGAATCCGAAGATTCGCCTGCGTAATACAGCCCAGTGTGGACACTCTAAGAGAACATGAACTGACGTTTCATCAGTCATGCCGCAACCCCTACATAGGGAACTTTCCTCTACTCCTAGATTGTAGAGGTGCTTCCTCATACAGCAGTGCCCTGTTAGGAGCCCTGCTATCTTCCTTAGCCTACTCCTTGGTAGTTCAGTGGCTGCCCTGGCGTGTCCATCAGTCCATCCCTTCAGTAGAAGTTTGGATTGTCTAGGACCCTGCAGAGCATTCCAATGAGCGAGGTGCTGATTCCTCAGCCACTCCTTCGTCTCCTTGCGTATTCTTTGTTTTGTTAGGCCCAGGGCCGGGCCCGGGCCGCAGAAAGGAGCTGCCGCCCCTTCCGCAGCCAGTGCATCCGCCATCTCGTTGCCTTCAAAACCAGAGTGGGCTGGAATCCATTCTAGCCGCACCACGTTCCGCCTTGCAAGATTAGCAAGTAGTTCTCGACATTCGTTAGCAAGTCCTGAGTTGCTGGTATACCCACTCAGGGCTTTAATTGCTGCCTGACTGTCGGAGTATATGGTTATGCGTCGATTCACATAACCTTTGTCCATGTTTATCTGCGCACATTCCAAGATAGCATATATCTCGGCCTGATATGCAGATACACCCTCACCCAATGGTACACAAACCTGTGTTCTTGGGTTCCTGGAGTAAATTCCAGCCCCTGCTCTATCACCGGAGCATGAGCCATCTGTGTACCAGACGGTCCCATTAGGCTGTGTACTCCTCTCTTTTTCCCAGGACTCTCTATTCCGTATCATGGCCCTATATGGGGTAGCGAAGTAGTACTTACGCAGGCATTCATCAGCCGCTCGAGCCAGAACTGGAATATCTTCCAGGAGCCGGAGTTTCTTGACGTGCCTGCACTCTTCCCCTCTTCGCACGTATCCCAGCCGTTTCAAGCGCAGGAAAGCCCTCCCCGCCTCAGCCTCGATCACATGGTGAAGAGGCCGAAGACCAAGGATCACCTCCATCGCAACAGTTGGTGTAGTTCTCATGCAGCCAGTTGCCCCCAAACTGACCACCCTTTGAAGGCGTGCCAGTTGCGATCTAGCCGTGACCAAGGTTACCCTCGGCCACCAGAGCAGAGCCGCATATGTGAGCATAGGCAGCATAATCGCTCTATAGAACCATATGATCGTTTTGGGGGTCAGTCCCCACCTCGGACCAATGGCTCTCCTACAGGCCCAATACGTGTTTGTCACCTTGCTTAGGCGACTATCAAGATGAGCCTTCCATGTCAGTGATTTATCAAGGATCACTCCTAGATACTTCACCTGTTCAACCACCGGCAGTGGTACTCCATCAAGATTTAGACCCTCAGGTCTTATACCTCTCTTTTTGGTGAAAGCAACTATCTCAGCCTTGGCAGGATTAACTGCAAGTCCGTGTTCGTTACACCACCCATGTACCCTATTCAGAGCCCTTTGCATGAGGGCCCTGAGAACGGTAATGTGCCTTCCAACAACAAGGACAACGATATCATCGGCATACCCAATCGTTAAAAAGCCTTCACCGTTTAAAAGGGTTATTAGCTCGTCAATGACTAGGTTCCACAATGTGGGCGAAAGAACACCCCCTTGCGGACATCCCCTAGTGACGATTACTTTTGCCACATGGTCTTTCCATGTGGCCTCTACTGTACGGTTGCACAACATGGCCCCAAGCCAGTGAGTGATCATTGGCTCTATTCCATGATTTGCCGCAGCCCTACACATGGATCCTACAGGGGTGCTGTCAAACGCCCCTTGTATATCCAAGAAAGCTCCCAGGGCGATCATGCCATTTTCAAGCGCCTTCTCCACCTGAGTTACCAGTTGGTGTAAGGCACTTTCAGTTGACTTGCCACACCTAAAAGCATGTTGGTTGTTGTGCGAAGGATACCTAAGCCCAAACTTTTCCTTCATGTATCGATCAGCCACCCTCTCCAGTGTTTTCAGCACAAAGGATGTTAGGCTAATGGGTCTTAAGGATTTAGCCACCGTATATGTGGTACGACCCGGCTTGGGTATGAAGACGAATTTCCATCTATAAATTTGAAAATTCAGATTGATTCCATTAAAAAACATTTTATATATCATAACGGCAATCGCCATAAATCAACAAATACTTTTTAAATTACTAAGGTGAGACAGAAATATGAATGGGCGCAGATATTTAAAATTTTTAAATTCTCCGCCACATTTTCTATGGGATATTAATTTTTATATTTTATGATTTCTGTGTGAAAATCTTTTTGATGAAGGGAATCTAATTTTTCAATAGTTCATTAGTTCATTGAGCTATTAAATATATTTCTCCCAATCCATATTTGTATTTGTGAGTTTCAAGTGTATGTACATTGATGAAGTACCACTTCTTACTGTGAACAAAGGTGACATCCATATTTTATACCAAGAAGTCTATCTCCTTTTTCTATAATGAGTAGCCACTGAAAAACCGAATGTTATTCTGGAGAGAAAGGAGAAAAAGCTCTTGGTATTACTTTTGAGTAGAAATCACTTTGCTGTTTTTCTTTTCCAACTTTATCCCCAACTTATCAAGTGTTTAGCTTTTCCAGTTACTTTGTTCCATTATGTTCCTTCAGTTCTTACCAATTTGCAGTTTTTAACTCCTTACCTTTAAGTACATTAATAAATTTGTTGGGTGCCTGAGGACTTTTTTATATTTCTGTACGTTCAGTCGAAATTAATTATATTATCGGAGGTGCATATTATTCCAATTCTCACATCTTTGGTGGACTTATTTTCACAAATTCATTATTATTTTTTCAAATTAAAACTCAGCTGTGAAAGATTCTACTTATAAGTATTATAACACCTTTTCTTTGATAAATAGATCTCAGCCTAACCGGCGCCAAGAAATTTATTGCATTGTCAAAAATTCTTTGTATTCTGCACGATTCTGTAGAAAAATAGTAAAGTAGTACAATAAATACTACACATATTTCCGTATTAGAAGAGCTATTGTGATTTTGGCTCGGAATGTTAAGGGTACCTGTAGTAGAGGGTGAGAACCAGTGATGCATTTTCAAGAAACATGTTTATTGTATTCACTATTAGAAGAGGGTTTTCTATGGAGTTTTGGAAACGTATCGGCATCAGCAATCGATGAAATGAATGACTATTTTTAAAGTCGCACAGGGTGCTTTGTATTGTTAATGATAATATAAAGCGCTTTTGATTCAACTCATATCAATATACACGCTGCTTGCCTTGGTTTCCTTAATCTGAAGAAATATTATTAAGCAGAAAAAGGAGTTGATTTTGTGAATTATTATTGCTTTAAAAAATTTGTAAAAAATACGAGTTTTGGGATAGGTTGATGGACTCTGGAAGATTCCAATATAAATCAAACGGGTAGGTGGGTGGAAGAAAAAGCAACTAATTCATTCTAATATGGGCCGAACGCACAGTACTGACTTGGAAGGTTACCAAGTAGCTTGATGACTCAATGGGCCAACTCATTTAGCAAATAGCCACAAGATACAGCTTAAATAATTAATTTCAAATTAATTGAATAGATGAGGCTTTTACTTGATGTAGATCCATAGTGAATTATGAAATCAAACAATTTTATTTTGTTAAATCTACATTATATT